>JANHFL010002311.1:81674-100084 GCA_032468155.1 Oxyrhabdium leporinum
CCCCCCCTTAATCTGGGTCTTAATCAAATGAAAGTGGTGAGACCAGGTTGTTCTTCTTCCTATGGAGGTTATGCTCTGCCGATTCAGGGTGAGAGTTAGTTGGCATCGTCTTGCCTTCCTCTATTTTTTTTGCCCTTGAAAGTTTTGCCACTAAAGATTGCACTGAATTAGTCCCCACTTAACACACATAGAAATTGAAAGCTAATTTTGATTGACAGGATATGAATATTTAACAGGATGTGCCTCATAGTTGGCTGTGAATCTGTTTTGGAGACTTTGGGGGGAGTTAAGTCTTTTAAATGAATGGTTTGAAGAAACCGGATGGGAAACGCGTGTGTTTAAAGTTGGCTTCTCAAATATCCTTGAGGAGATATTTCAAGAGAGGGGGGAAAAACACAACGCAATTGCAACAACATTTCAGGGTGAGCTTGGCTGCTGCTTCTGGAAAAAATGTTTGTCCTTCTGAAGTCCAGCGCTTGCTTTTCTCAAATGCACCTTTTTGAGTCAAATTTGGTCCTTGGTGCAATATCATCGCGTCTCCAGAATCATGGAGTGGGCGAACTGCAGTTTCATCTTTATAGCCTAACATTCCAATCTCCCAGCTCCCTATAGGACGTTAAAGACCAGCTCTCTAGCCATAGCTGGGCACTACTAACCCCATCACTTTGTCACAGCCTGAGCATCCTCTGGGCATCCTCTGAAGGAGAAATGCCATGCCTTCTGCTCCAGTCCTCTTACAGAATGAGAAAGCTTAGAGCCTTAAACTCAAGAGGAAGAAAGATGCTGTCAGTTGCCCAGGGTTCAAGAGAGTGTGTACTGTGGTGAAATTGTATCATGTTGCATGTAAGGTTTATGCCAACCTATATCCAGCTGAGTATAAGGGCTATAATTATTGAAAATTATTACCTCTAGAGTTGTACTGATAAGAAGAATAGTTAAACAAGGGAAGAGTCTGGCCGGACACTAGAAGACTTTTCCTTGCTGGAAATGTTTAATGGATGGCCATTTTGGAGGGATTAGTTTAATGGATTCCTATACTAAACATGAACTGAGGCCAGATGGCCTACAGCTCTCTTCCAAATCACACCTGTAATGTAGATTCCTAAAGTGAGCAGGGAATTGGACTGCAAGATTTTCATGCTTTTTACGAACAGCCTTCCAGAAAACAGATCTGGGAAATGAAGACACAAAATATTATTAGTTCCAAAGTTGGTGTTTGTCCGGATTGAGAAGAGGATCCTCTCTTCTGCTGTTCTTGATTTCATGATGCTTTGATGGTTTCATTTCATTTCACTTGGATTTTGAAGCTGTGTCTTTCCTCTTTTGTTTTCAGCCATTGTTACTCATCTTATTGTTGATCCACAATGATGGTGTTTGTTGCCCTAGAGTATTCACTGAATCCTCAATAGGTGGAGTAGAGTTATTTTCATAAATAAATGATGGTAATAAAATGCATGTTAACTTCAAAAGTTATTATTGAATCACTTTATTCTTGTAAACCTCTTTGATATTCTTGGAAGTTGCTTCAAGCACTTGGTGCAAACAGAAAAGCAACAAAGAAAAGACAACATAATTTACAGGGATTAAAACCATTGTAAATTAAATATAGAAATTCTGTTCTGATCGTTGGGGGAAAATATTATAAACACATGCTGAAAATCACAGCAACAAAAATCCAAAACAGATATTGAAAAATCTGAACATAAAACAATAACTAAGATGGCTTAGCTCAACATTCCACAATTCGTATAACAATTTGGCTCCACCACAGAGTAAGTTCTGTTTGCTCAGTAAAAGGCCCTCCCAGGCATTATTTGTCAATCAACCGTAATTTTACCGGTCTTAGTATTTTATAAACAAGAAGAAGCAGATAATACGGCTTTTAAAGGGATTACTTTTTGTTACCCTTCCCATTATTGATTTGGGATATACAGAATTTCAGTGGAAAGATTTGTTTTCGTCTTGTGTATATGTATCTCACGTGAAAGGTTTTCTCTGGGGGAAGGTGGATAATGAAATGCTCAGAGGTGTAATGCAGGTCCAGCAGCTTGGGAATCTCAGAATTTGGACCAAATCCCATCCAGATTTTTATTACACTCAGATGCTCTGTGTACGCAGAGGCCAAATTCCTGGCAGATATGGAAAATTCTACTAAGTCTCAGCCTGACTCTCGTCTGGATCTGAAGGTGTTGAAAATAGGCCTATGCAGAAGTGAGTCAGCTTAGTTGGAGAAAGAGATTCACACCTTGGAGAGGACAGTTGCTTTCCTGAAGCAAAGAAGACACAATGAAGCAATTTCTTGAATTTCTTTTTTCGGCTACTCTCTGTAGTCTAACCCCAATTGTAATAGTGGAACATGCAGGAAGGGCTGTTTAATGTAACATATGCACCCAAAAAGAAATAAAAACGTTCCAATAACATAAACTAAAAAAACTTGCCAAATGAATCATATTCTACACAGCATTCCTTTATATTAGGAATGAATAGAGCCTACAGAATCTCTGCAGGGCCAAATCGAAAACTTCAGAAGCAGCCGAAGCATCATTATTCCAAAGTTAGTCCAATCAAAGTCAATGGCAGCATAGAAAAAAAAAACCAGGTGTCCTTAAGGAATAATATATGAGTAGAGCTACTTTCCTTGTGAGTTCTGGTAGTAAAATAACAGTTGAACTGCTGATGTTAATCCTTTCCTTACGTACTCATCAGAACACAATAGAAAAGGATGGAAAGATGGCTGGAGTTTCTGAGTTAAACCTTGTGAAGCAAAGCAGAAATCAGCTCGGCTGTGGAACAAAACTCAGAAAAGGCTCAGGACAAGATGGTGGCAGAGGCAGAGCGATATGGAGCGAGTGCATGAACAAATAAGTATTTAAATTGTAGCGCCCAGCAATTTAGGAACAGTTTAGTTGAAAGGAGAGCAACCAGAACCTGGAAAGAAAAACCTTTGAAGAACTATTACTGGGTATATTTAGTCTGAGAAGTGAGGCTCATGGGGGGTGGGGGGGGTCTTCAAATATCTCAAGAGCCCCTGTGTGCTTCTGAGGTTTGGGCAGGCTTCTTTAGAATTGTTCCAGAAGCAGAAGTGGGACAACAGGACCTCAGGAAAAAGATGTTCATCAACAGAACGGCCCGCCTCAGGAGGTGAGAGAAACCGGATGATTTTGGGGGAGATATCCTAGTATGAGATTCCTGAACTGAGCTGCAAGGGGTGTACTTGATGATCTCTGAGGTTACTTCCATGCTTCCTCTTCTCTGATTCTAGGATGTGCCAGATAAACAGACAGGGTGTTTGGTGAGATCCAGAATCAAAAGCCTCTCTCTATACTTTAGAGAAATAAATATTATTTTGAAATACTCCCTTCAGTCTCAGGACTGGGAGCTCAGAGGAATCCAATATATTCCAGTAAAGTATATCATCCCTGTCAAGTTTTGTTAGCAGCATCTCCGAGAGAAGATCCCAGATAAAAAAAATTCCCTGACTTTCTCTTTAGCAACGCAGACGCACCTATAGATATCTCAGTGTAGCTGCTAGCTCATCATTATTTTTTTTAGTTAATAATCCTTTGTCGGTTGATGGCTCATCAATTTGAGCTCATCGCGATGCATTAATTTATACCCATCAGAGAGTGAGGCAAACCAGCTGGAAGAACAGGGTGAAGTCTGTCTTTGTGTGTTGAACAACAGAATTGGGGAGTTACAGAAGAAGAATGGAAGCCAGAATGGAGTTAAATTATTCTGGGATTCCAGCCCAAATCTCTCTGGAAAATCTGTTAGGCATCTCTCTCTCTCTCCCTCTCCCTCTGCCTCTCCCTCTCTTCTTCTCTCTCTCTTCCTCTCTCTCTCTTCCTCTCTCTCTCTCTTCCTCTCTCTCCCTCTCTCCCTCTCTCTATTCCTCTATCTATCTCTTCCTCTCTCTCTCTCTCTCTCCCTCTCTTCCTCTCTCTCTCTCTCTCCCTCTCTCTCCCTCTCTCTATTCCTCTCTTCCTCTCTCTCTTCCTCTCTCTCTCTCTCTCTCTCCCCTCACCATTATGTATGCATGTCTGGAAACAGCACAAGTGTTGCCATAATTCCCAGTGTTCGGTTGCTCTTGACACAGTCTGTACTATAGCCAGTGGTATTAAGCTGAAGCATCCCGATGCTCTTGAAGTTAGGAAACCTCATTCATATTCCAACCAGCATTTGAGAGGATTCTGCTTCCAATCCTGTTTAAACCCAGCAAGCGAAGCAAGGTATTCTGATACCTGTGATTCATGACATGGCAGTCGGAGTTGATAGCAAAGAGAAAGGAGAAGTAAACTTAATAGTTCTCTTATTAAGGAAATAAATGATTCTGGACTTTAGGGGCAAGCATGCAATTTAAATAGAAGATTTCCTAGGTGAGTTCAGAAACATTTTAAGACATTTCTGTCCTCGTCTTTAACCTCTGTTTCTTTTCCTGCAACTAAAGCTTCAGCTAAACCCCTTCCTCCCCACAGCTTAATGGCATCTTAAGAAGCCACAATCCAGGGGAAATTTCTCGGAGCCTTCCTTTCCAGGATCCCCAGGCGGGATCCTTAAAGGTTGGCGTTCCCATTGATTACGACAGGTGTAAAGACGGAGAGTTGGAAAAGCTGCTAATCCACGTTATGGCATGGCATCGCATCGCGGGACGGGAGGCCCTTGAGACAGAGCATCACTGGGAAAGGTTTTTATTGAGTTATTTAATCTGGAAAGCCGTTCAGAAGCATTAACGCTCCATTGTTCTCCAGGGTGACTGCGATGGGGGGGAAGGATGGGATTTTGTGTGGAGAAGGAGGAGAGAAGCCATTGCGAAGGGAGGACTTGGCAATGGATGGTTGCCTGCAGGAGTGCTCCGATCTTTCATTTCACACCTGCTATAAATAACGCCTGTGTCTGCAGGCAGCAGAATCAACACCCTTCTCAGTTTTGTTCTTTGCGATTTGGAAAAATACCACAAAGGGCTGCTTTTCTTACGGTGGAAATTGAGAGGTGCTGCTAATAAGCGAGATATGTTTTCTCCCAGGCTACACATGACATATTTGCTGTGGCAGACAAACACTGCAACGGATAATACACTTGGGAGTGTTATTGTTGGATCTGGCTCTTCATCAGCAGTTGGGCTACAAGCATTGAGGCCTTACGTCAGTCGCCCGAACGCTCCAGGATGCTTAGGCTTATGAAGATGTCTCTAGAGCACAACCAGTTGAGGGCTCCGTTCCAACCATGGAATGGACCCAGTTTTGAAGATTTTAAGGGCTGAAAGGAAACCTTAAACCTCTGCAAGTCTTCAAGAGCTCTTCCTCTTCCCCACCCGCTCGTCTTCTCTGAAATTCAACCTCCTCCACCCCCAAAATGAAATCTTTTGATGTCACCTACTCTAGGGGGCTCCCTGCTCACCAACTTCTATTTTTAGACCTCTTGGCAAAGAAATGATGGCAAAATCCCCCCTCCCCTTTTATCCACCCATGTTTCACGTTTGGATGTTGTAAAATGAAACATCGATGCTGATTTCACTCTTAATGATGAGTGGAATCAAAACGGGAGCCTGTGTCTACTTCTGGAGATGGCCAGATGCAAATGAGAACCTGGGTGGGAATACTCTCACTCGTGTTGCTGAGGCCTCTGTGAGCTCCAGCCTCCATAATTGGAGCTTAAAAGGGCCAAATCAATGGACATCACTCTGCAGCCCTGCAATTCCAGCCTAGTTGCTTTGCTCAGTGCAGAAAACAGCCTTAAAGAAACAGTTTTCGTCCACTTTCATTTGTCCTCATTTTGTTCATCCGGTTTAAATGTTTCCCCCCCCCCCACCTGCTCTTATTTTTATTAGAAGGGAATGGTTTTCTATACCTATTAGGCCAAGATCTGAACACCTTTGCTTAATTAATATGATGAAATTAAGATCACGGAAGGAGGAAGGGAGAAAAAGACAGACATGGACACATATTTTCTATCTGAAAAGCAATTTCCCTCTTCATTGTGTCTTTAACTGTTTAACTTGTTGCATTCTCCATTGAATCACATAGTCACGGGAAATATTATCAGGTCCAACCCCTACAGGCACAATCCGTTCAAGCCATGCTTGAAATGCATCCCTTCCTGAAGCAATGTGTTCCTCTGTTTGGCAGCTGATGTGAGAAAGAAGTCCCTCCTGGATCTGCTCGCCTATAGTTTCAACCTGTGGCTTCTGGTCCTGCCCTCCAGGCGATAGAGGTATGACAGTCCTTCAGATATCAGACAAGCTCAGTTGTGCTTGTGCTTTTCCAAAAGGCAACTGGACTTTCTTGGTTTTCTTTGAAAATGTTTTGCTTCTCATCCAAGAAGCTTCTTCAGTTCAGTTCTTCAGTTTCTTCACTTCTTGGGTGAAAAGCAAAGTGTTTTCAAAGGCAAAAATACCGAAGAAAGTCCAGTTGTCTTTTGGAAAAAAACCCCTTGGGACAGCCATGACCTGCATGGATGAGAATCTCCATAGACACTCTGTTCCACAGGCTAAATAGACCCACTTCTTTTAACGATTCCATATCGGACTTGGTTTTTGACCCCGTTGCCTTCCTGAGAGGCCTCCTAGCAACTCACTCCGGTTTGTCAATGTCTTTTTCCAGATCGTGCTGCCCAGTCCAAGCGGGACGGAGTAACTCAAATGGAGCCTGAGCAAGGTAGAGAGAGACAATTACTTCCTTTAATCTTGACTGTGTCTTCCTCTTAATATATTTACTTAGCACTGACCAATGGCTTGCAATTAAGGAAAGGGAATTTCATTACATATAAAGCAGAACATTATTAATCCTCTTGACAGCGAAACCAACCGCCTAGCATGAATTTCTCATTTACAAAGGGCCGAATCAGGTGCTCCTTCAGATCTCTTCTGAGCCTCTGGCGCTCTGTGTGAGAATTGGAAAGGAACGGATGTTTGGATGCTCGTCTAAATGTCACTGAATTCTTGAAAGGCTGATCTTTGCTTAAGCGAATTAGTCCTACAGTTGGAAATAGAAAGGAACAGATTGGATTTGTTTAATGATTTCAGTTTTGTTAGTTCTGATATATTTCCAGTCAGCTGTTTCATTCAGAAATTAGTCAGATCATGTTGTAAAATAAATATGATTTGATTCAATTCTATTTTCCAAATCAGCATGCAAAAGAGCTTCCCATCCAAATGTCTTCTGAATGGTCAGATCCAATCAAGGGCATCTGATTAGCTTTGGAAAGTTGATACGATCTAGAGATACAATCAAATCAACCTTGAATCAAAATTCCAACCTGAAACTTTGCATAGCAGTAGCATTCAACCGTTCTCCTTGAAAGGATTTGCTAGAATACCGCAATGACCGTAATAAGATTTAATCTGATAACAATACAATAATAACTATAATAATACAGTATAAAGATCTGAAAACTGAAATTGAAAGATCATGCCATAAAGATTATGGCCACGGTGGCATCAGTGGTTATTGGCATTCTGGGTGTCACCTTGGATGGTACTGCTGACACGGCTATTTGGTAATCATTAATTGGTGCCAGCAAGCCACAACCTTGATACGACTAAATTCCTCTCAGAAGAGGCCAAAATTCTCCAGACTGATATCTTCTAAAGCCTTGCCGTCTCCACATGAAGCTGCTGCTGGCATTTTGATTCTTCTTTGTTAAAGTGAGGTTGTCGTAGACGATCCTTGTCCCGCTTCTGTACTTTTCTAGTGTTTACTAGAGAGGATTATTCTTCTCTTTATGTTCGATGTTATTATTATTTATTATTTTAAACATCTTTTTTAATTGCACAGCTAGAGACTTTTCGAAGATTCTCATCTGTGCTACATTTTCCCATGAGTGCATGCAGTGATTAAGGTGAACATGCAGCAAGAATCCTTAATGGCAATTCATTGTCACGTAAAATGTTTGGGTTTTTACTCATTGTATACGACACAGAAGAAGGAAGTAACGCAACCTGCATTTTATTATTTTGTATCGGACACACCGGAGTTTCCCAAACTCCAACTGAAAGCAGCTGTTGGCAGGATGGGAAACATCATTACATTATACCTTAAGCTACAAAAATGCAATTTAATGGCAATGTTTTATTTTATTCAGATGGCTAGTAAAGCTGGTGGAAATTATATCTGGGAGAAATCACGTCAAGATGAAAGGTCGAAGACTGGAAACATTCCTTCAAGATGATACAAGGCTGTAGTTAAGGGTTAGAACCACACTAACAGGAGCAAAGTTCTCCGGAGTCAGAGGACCAATCATCCAGACTCTTATATAAGAAAACATTATAATTCTCCCAAAGTCGGTGAGAAACTGGTTAAGGAGCAGTGAAAACAGTGACCTGTCTACACCGAATGCAAGCTTCAGCTAGAGACTCTTGGATGTACAGCCCTAGGGCTGAAAGAGATCTTGGAGGTCTTCTAGTCCACCCCTTGCTCAAGGCAGGAGCCCTTATACCACCCAGGACAAATGGTTCTCCAAAGACTGGACAGCCACCTATCTGAAATAGTGTAGGTTCTCCTCTTTGAGCATGGGGTTGGACTAGAAGACCTCCAAGGCTCCTTCCAGCACTATTCTGATTGACCTTAATTGACATGGGAGAGGAGGTGGAACTTTGGAGAGGGCCCCTCTCAAGGCCGAGCTGAATTCTCCCACTGCCATGTTCTGAGATGCCACGGAAAGAATGGGCACCACAGGAAGCACAGGAGCAATACGACCTCAAGATGGCACCTCCCTTACACTCCTTACTCCCGCAGGCACTTCAGGAGAATTTGGTGATTACCATCCAAGCCCCACCAGGTAGACCAAGCCAGGAACAAAGCCCCACGGGAAGGCAGAAGCTGCAGTTATTCAGATCGGTTGTAAGAAGAGAATTTTCCCCGTCTGATTTTGCTGTCCTGCACCTCCTCCTCTTTCTTCAACTCCAGCGAATTGAAGAGACACCTGCTTGAGTCACCTGGGAATGATCTCTCTCTGTTCTGGACTTTTCACTGTATACAAGCAGATTTTGTATGCTGCTTTCTAGGTATCGGTGATGGAGTTCACATTTCCGATGTGCTGAATCGCTTGCTACTCAGTGTGGCTTTGTTTCAGAGAGTAAACTTATTGATATCCAAACACAGCAGATATCTCAAGCCCGTGCAAGTTCAGCTGGAAAGACTTTGAATCCAGAGTTGTGTTTCCAACAAGGTTTGTGGTCTTCCTGTAAGCCCAATTAAATTTAGGTGGGTAGAGCTGATTTTTTTTTTAAATTAAATTTGCAACCCTAGATCTAAAAGAGGAGGGCTATTTGTGATATAATAATTGAAAAAGTAATATCTGAATTTAGGTTAATAAGCCTTAAAACAAAAAGAGTTGTCCAATGTTCTGGGCTTAATTCCAGAAGGTCTTTCAGAAAATTTGAAAGCATGAGGACCTTTTAAAGGAGCCCTGTTTTTCTAAGCTCTGAGATCCTGAGGAATGATGCAGCTGCTTTAAATAGCTCCTGTAACAGATGTTACATTCACAGTCCCAAATCACATTTTGGAACTGAACCCAAAGCACCGAACAGTCTTAATTTCTAGGACTTGCTAATTGGGTCCTGAGCTTTGGGTTGGGGAAAGATCCCTTTGTAGGACCTGAATAGGAGAAAGCTGGAAATCTGGGTCCCAGAATGGAAGTTCTTAACATTGAAAGCATTAAAATCCAGCTACGTCAGGCTTCCTCTATTAGTTAAGGTTCATATGATCGTCATAGCTGCTGTGGATTCCCTCTTTATTCCTGGGGTAGGGTCACAACCAATCAGTCAACTTAGTGAAGCAAGACAGAATCACTACTTCCATAGCCTTTCAGAGATTCATTATGGAGTCATCGTGGTAAGTTGACTCAATGCTACCTTTCAGCAGGAGATGAAATGAACACAGTGAGCTGTGAAAAGCCCTTTTATATCTAGCCAACGAGTAGAACTAATGAGCCGCAAAGGGCCCACAAAACACCAGCTTCTATTCAACTGCCTATCAATAGAAGGTTGACACTCCCCATTAAACAGGTTAAATCTGCAAAGAGAAAGTGAGATATTCTCTGCCTCTGATTCCAGAAAGCATTTAGGCAAAGCCAATCTCTCTCAAAATCATCTGCAGAGAACCTGGGAGGATTTGTCATCTTCCCAAGGACAATGTTTGGTCAATGCTGAAAATGAAAGTATGCATTGGATTACCATCGTACAGTAGCATGTGTGACCCAGCACGGCAGGGTTCTTAACAGTGGATGGATCATTATTATCATCATTATCCTCCCAGCTTGACAAACAGATGACTGCAGAAAACATCTTGTAAAGTTCATTCATAAGTCTACAAAAAGTGAAAAACAAACAAAAAAACCACTAGCAATCACCAATATAATCCCCAAATATCTTTTGGTGGCACAGAGAAACTTTCAAAATATATTAGAAAAGTTGGGATTGATACAATGAATGGCCACCGTGGGCACGGACTTTCAAGAGACATTCAAATAATGGTCAAAAGTAAGGAAGTTTTGGAATGAGCGAGAGAAAAATGGCATGGGGAGTCAGGCAGTCTTAGTACTTGATTAGAAATATATTATTCTGTTAGCTGCCGGCAACTCTTATGTGAAGTATTTATTAACTTTCTGATTTATTAAATGTATTGTTTTGCCAAATGTCAAGGCTCACAGCAGGCAGATATAAGCAAGAATTGAAATACTTGAAATACTAGTAACAATTGTCCCCTTTTTTTCCTTGAAGACATTTCACTTCTTTAGGTCTTCTTCAGCTGAAGAAGCTTCTTGGATGAGGCTCAAAGGTGCTTTTTCAAGAGGCAACTGGCCTTTCTGGCCTTTCTTTGAAGACGTTTCACTTCTCATCCAAGAAGCTTCTTCAGCTCTTAGATGAGAAGCGAAATATCTTCAACAAAAAAACCAGAAAGTTCAGTTGCCTCTTGAAAAAGTACCTTTGGGACAACCAGGACCTGGATGACTGAGAATCTCCATAGACATTCTTGGATGAGAAGTGAAATGTCTTCAAAGAAAAACAAGAAAATTCCAGTTGTCTCTTGAAAAAGCACCATTGGGACAAGGTAGCAATGAATTGCTTGGGTTAGTCTTTAACAACACAAAGGGCCCCATGAAACCATCCCTGGGGTTCACATTTGTAATGGCAGAGACAGAATGATGTCATCTGTCCTTGACCTCCACATTATTGACCTGCTTTGGTGATATAACATCCAGGAAGTTCAAATATCCCATTGGTAACTCTGCTTCCGGCCTCCTGCCAGTTTCTGAGCTTCAGATCCTATAAGGAGGATTCTGGCTTGAGGCTTCTGGAAGAGCTGTGATAAAAGGTCTCTTGGACACATTCATGTTGCACATGTCTAGGGGGGGATGTGCAATTTTCCACCTGAAGCAGGGGAAGCATGGAGGCTCCTGGAGAGCCTTCATATATTTGTCCTGGCAAAACAGATGAAATGGATGCTTGTATAATGGGCTCATTTCTTAAGCAACCTTCTCTTCCTCTTGTGTGTTCAAAGCTTCACATGTGTTTTCTATGTAAGATTATTCTTCCCCAAAATATTTGATAAACACATAGAAAATACTTATCAACAGAAAGATTGGCTGCCATTTATCCAGCTTCAAAATTTGACTTATTCCAGATGATACTTTCCCTTAATTTTCAATATGTAGATGAATACGAAAGACTAACTGCAAGCAGATACCGGCTCTTTTTTTCAGGAACCCATTATATTAAAACCAGTCTTTAGATCCATAAATCAGGTCACTTAAACAATGAGGTTGTGTACTGTTGAAAACCAAGACAGTATATACAAGAATGGAAGGAAAAACTGCATTTGATTTGCTTTCTGGGTGAGCCATAAAGGAAAGTTCTTAGAAAAGTAATCTAAAGATTTATTTTAACAAATTGGATTATGATTTACATCAAAATAGCAATCATATCCTTCTACCAGCCTTGGTACTTCATTGATGTAAATGTACACATTGAGAAAGTGAGATGATCTCTAAAACTGACCTGAACTCTCAGCAACTTAGAAGAATGGGTAGATTGGTAGGACTTGAAGGGTGAATCTTCTTTCTTGTGACTTTGGTTCTTTTATGCAAGAAAGAGAGTTCCTTCTGTAAGGACTTTCCTTGACGCTGTTGACCATCTGGAATGGTTATGAACACCATTATGTAGATCTGTCTCTTTGAGCACCCTCTTCTGTTTACATGGCTCTTAGAGACAACCTTCTAAGGCTTAATTCCTATGTTTCTCATTAGAACAGGTGCTTGAAGGTGTCCTTGCTAATAACCCCAGAACGGGATACAGTGAAACTTCAGTGTAAATCCCACCTTAGCTGAAGGTATGGCTATAATGTCAGTTCACTTAGGAGGTCAACCCTTTGGGCTTTATGAATTACAGAAGGTTAATGAAGCTCTTTCTAAATAGATAAATCATATTGTATAGGTAGATGACACACACACACACACACAGAGAGAGAGAGAGAGAGAGAGAGAGAGAGAGAGAGAGAGAGAAGGAAACAGAGATGATATAAATATGTAGATTATATAGATGTAGATATAGATATAGATATAGATATAGATATAGATGATATAGATATATTTGAGTGGCTGCCAAAAAGAAGAGGGGGTCAACCTATTCTCCACAGCACCTGAAGGCAGGATAAGAAGCAATGGAACTAATCGAGGAGACATCCAACCTAGAACTAAGGAGAAGTTTCTTAACATTGAGAACAATTCATGTCTTGCCTTCAGAAGTTGTGGGTGCTCCATCACTGGAGGCTTTTAAAAAGAGACTGGACAGCTATTTGTCTGAAATGGTAGAGGGTTTCCTGCTTGGGATTGGACTAGAAGACCTCCAATGTCCCTTCCAACTTTGTTATTCTGATATTATCCATTATTATTATTATTATTATCTGCCTATCTATCACATAAAATACCTGAGGAGGTTTCAGCTAAAGGGCAAATCTCAAAATGATAAAATAATAAATTACTTTATTACGGCAAATGAAATAATTCACTCTCAAGCAAACATCTGGAGATCTTCCAGGTTAAAAAGTATCCAAATACTGAAATGACATGAAGGATTCTTGGCTTTGCATGACCTTTCTTTTTCACTAAAATGCCATTGTTTTGTATACACGGGAGATCCTTAAACAAATTTGCAAGTCCGGGCATACAGGGTAAGTGGATTAGCTTTTATTCAGTGGTTCCAGGATCAACTTTTTTTTTTCCATGCGAATGCTTCTGATAAAGTCTGTGCCTGCAAACATCACTCAGTAAGACAGATTCTTACTCAGGCGTGGTAGTCAGACCTGTCATCACGGAAGCATTATTGGCTGGAGTGGAATTTGTCAGGAGTGGTGACATGATTAAGGGCTCCTCCACAGGGAATCCTTCCTTCAAGCCATCGATAGGGCTGGCAACCACTTCAGACTCTGAGCCCAATTGGTTATCTTGTTCAATGGCGTGCCTAATAATAGAATAATAAAGGTGGAAGGGACCTTGAAGGTCTTCTAGTCCGACCTGCTCAGACAGGAAATCCTATACCATTTCAGACAAATGGTTGTCCACTATCTTTTTTAAAACTTCTAGTGTTGGAGCACCCACAACTTCTGGAGGCAAGTTGTTCCACTGGTTAATTGTTCTAACTCTCAGGAAATTTCTCATTAGTCGTAGGCTGGTTCTCTCCTTAGTTAGTTTCCAACAACGTTTCTTGTCTTGCCTTCAGGTACTTTGGAAAATAGGTTGACCTCCTCTTCTTGGTGGCAATCCTTGAGATATTGGAAGACTGCTCTCATGTCACCCCCTAGTCCTTCTTTTCAATAAATCAGACATACCCAATTCCAGCAACCGTTCTTTGTATATTTTAGCCTCCAGCCCCCTAATCATCTTTGCTGCTCTTCTCTGAACTTTTTCTAGAGTACAGCACTATTATTCTCATTATTATTTTGAATGCTGCTTGGCTAAGTTTGTTTGAAGGGCACATTTCCTTAAATTTTGCATTTTTTATTATTATTACAAGCCACCTAGAGTTCATTTTGGAATTAGGAGACCTCAAAATTCAAGTCATCATCATCATCATCCAAACACTTATGTGATGTCATCAAACCCCTAACATTTTGCAAGATTCTTGCAGGAGATTTTGCAAATGTCATCATGTTCCAACCATTTGGGCAACTTAAAAATACCCTTTTATTTTGGCTTTCATTTAATCTGGTTAAATTTTGGTACCCAAAGGTACTATTTTGGTAACCCCTGGGCAGTAGTTTAGGGAAATTGAAGGATTAACACATGCTCCTTTAGCTCTTTAATTAGGCTGGGTGTAGCATTTATTTATTTATTTATTTATTTATTTATTTATTCATTTATTCATTTATTCATTTATTCATTTATTCATTTATTCATTTATTTATTTATTTATTTTGTGGATATGCTGCTGAATTTCTTTTGTCCCTTTCTTCCTGGATAACAAGGCCAGAAAAAGCAGGAATGGATGTTAATGTGGCATTCCCTGTAAAGTTATGTCTGATAGCCTGGTTTCTTTTCAGGCAGTATTGCAACATTCCCTCTAATGCCAGTTATTGGGAACGACCAGTGTGGGAGGAACGATTGAACTACTGAAGGGTTGAGGGTTCAAAGCCTTGTTCCACTTATATGGCTTGGTTTTATCAGTATAAAGTTAGGGAATCGTCTCCCTGAAACCTTTGCGTAGGATGGGACACTTGTGTAAGGACCGGGAAGCCAACAAAATGAACTTAAAGAAATCAACATCTCCTTTCTCAGTGAATTCTCTTAACGCATGCTGGTGGTTGACTCAGGTGTTCTCCATGTCTTATGGGAGATGCCGGCTGCTTCTCCAGGTCAAGCTATTCCTCAGGGTGGGCTGATGATTGAAGCCCGACTTCTCATCACCGCTGGTTTGAAGTCCTATGAAGAATTCCAAATGGTCATGAACGTCCCAGCTGTGCGGTCATACAGGCATGATATAGTAGCCTGACAGGCTCCAATACTAACATCAACGAAGAAGAAGGAGCCAGGATGGTTGGCAAAGATTTACTTCTCCAGCGCCGGCCCTTGTCTGCTTGCCGTGGTGGGTGACCTGCTGTCTGCAACTCAAACAAGTTGCAAAAGGAGGGAAGAGAAACGGCACCCCTGATTGCTGTCAGATGAATTTCGCATTCATCATGTGGAATGAGGGAGAGATGGATGTGCTCCCATTATCTAAATAACAGCAGTCATAAAAGTAGATGGAGAAAAATAAGACCTTACTGTATGCAGCAGCAGTTTTTCTAATCGCAGCATGCATATGCATGAGAGGAGGGGTGGGTATTTTTTTTTAATAACTACCTTAAATCATTAATCTCTGGAATTAATAAATCACAAGCAAAGCCTATTTTTAGTGTTTAGCTTAATTTTGAAAGAGGAAAAAGCTAGTCAACAATTCTTTTGTCAGTTAACACTTTAGCAGGATTTAGTTCAGTTGAAATGAGAGTGCATTTAGCCACTTTAGAGATGATTTGGCTTCATTAAACTTGTAGAGCTAAAGGCCATTATTATGTCGTGGCTTTGAATCTTTTATGTTAAGCGTTTTAGGCAATTCTGCAGGAGAAAAATTCATTTTCCGGTGAGTTGGATACACTGAAGAAGAGCTACGATGACAGAGAGATAACCGTAACAATGACGGAAGGGGTTAAAAGAAAGTCAAAATGGCGCCCCACCATCTTCTGAACTGAATCACAATTCATGTAAAACAAGAGGCTGGATTTTGATCATAGACACCATTTTGACTTTTTTGCCCACCTCCCAATACCCCAGTCAAGAAGAAAAACATGTGAACAGTTCTGGGTTTCCCTAAAGCACAGAGAGCAAGAGGCAGCCTGGGCAGAAAAATGCAATATTTTAAATTGGGAAAATCTGGACGGCATAGGGAACTCAAGATGAAGCTGTGGAAGATTTATAGAGAGTTGCCTCCATGGTCTCTAAGTTGCAAAAACAAATCTGCAAATAATTTATAACAGGTGGCTAATGACCTTGGCTCTGAACGTTTGCATTTTAATACTCTTCCAAGTTCACTAATCAAAATAATTTACATCCTTTAAATAACAATAGTTACGACCTTTCCAAATGCTCGTCGATTACAATTTTCAGAAGAAAGAATCTACTTTGCGAAATCTTTACGTACCCGCTTTATATCTCCTTCTCGCTTGTACTTTGTATTTTGCTCCCCAACAGGCATAAAAATTGGCCTTATTTTGACATAAAAGAAAATATTTTTTTTCATTCAGACAAGTTAAGAGTCACACAGAAACAATATAATAGCATTAGACTTTTCTGGAATAAATTGCATTTGAATATGTTACGAAAGGACATAAATTCAGTTCCAAGGAAGAACTGTGTTGTTTTCTTCTCTGCTTAGTTACTCATAGCATCAAGGAGGGATGAGCAGAACCTCCTCGGGATAGTCGTCATCCCTGAATGTCGATTTTTGGCGTGGACTTTCAGTCGTTTAATCGTGGCGGCCATCTTAGCTTTTTTGGACCATATCTACAGACAACCCCGAATGGCCCAGTGCCAAATCAGGATGAGCTCATGGACCCAGTTCATGCTCTTTATGAGCATACATTCTGACCTGTTCAGAGGATTAATTCCACAGCCTGGAGCAGAAGTGTGCAAATGCACTTCGAAAAAATATTCTCTGGCACACGCCCAGCAAGAGCTATGGGAGCAGAATGATCTTCAGGAGACAGCTTAATTCTTCTTTTCTCCTGTCTATTGCAATGTTAAACCTGCAGTGAATGTATAATACATTTAAACCTGCAGCAAATAACTAACAATTCTGGGCCTTTTTTTTCATAATTTGATTGAGAGGAGTTGCGTTTATTGACCATGATAAAAAGGAGATGCTCTCTTGCACATGATTTTTTTTTCAGAATTATTTGTAAGTAAAAAAGCTGGCTCGTGAAAGCTTTGTGACAAGAGCACAGTCGATACCAACTCAGACTGGATTCGTTCCAGTGGAGCACCTGGGCCTTAACCCATTCAATTTTCCCATCATTTAGCGAACTTGCATGACTGGATTCCTTACTTTAAGAGCCTGCGTCTAAATCTTCTTTTGGAGGTAGCGGTTACCCTCTAGTAACCTCTTAACAAACTCATCATTTTCTCCGTCTTTGTCCTCATTGGAGCTTCAGAATTGGATATGTAGCTGGTTAATTTGCAGTTGTCAAATCTGCTGTCATACCCAGCCATTGCTTAAAATGAAACCTTTTGAAGAAACATTGCTGCTAAAGTAAATTTTCACACACACACACACACACACACTATATATATATATATATAGTAATACAGCAGACTTCTTTAAGCAGCGTCATTTCTTTTCAAGATGTGATTTCACAGAAGGGAAGGGAGCTATCTAAAGGTTGTAAATACATAGTATAATAGGAAACATTTTGTAAGCATAAGGAGTTTTGCTTACAAAACTTTTCTTTTTGTAAAGAAAAGTTTTTCTTTTCTTTTCCCTTAGGTACTCTTTGCTTGCCCGACTGACTCTTAACAAAGAAGTTAAGAAGGGTTAGATCTAAGTAGGAACAGAACAGAACAGAACAGAAGAATAGAATCTGGAACTGAAACTAGAACTAGAATCAACCAGGACCAGGACCAGAACTAGAAGTTGAATGCTCCATCCCTGGAGGTTTTTAAGAAGAGGTTGGACAACTCTTTGTCTGGAATGGTACAGGGTTTCCTGCCTGAGCAGGGAGTTAGACTAGAAGACCTCCAAGGTCCCTTCCAACTCTCATTATTCTGTTCTGTTCTGCTCTGCTCTGTTCTGTTCTGTTCTATCTAGAACAAGAAGACTAGAATTAGCCTTTAATGTTGGAACTGGAACTGGAATGGAACTAAAACTAAAATGGAACTAAAATTAGAGCTAGATCTATAGCTAGAACTGGAACTGGAACTGGAACTAGAAGAGTAGACTTTAGCCTTCAATGGTACAAGAATCATTGGAATCTTAAAAGCTACATTTTGGCATTTATTGGACAGGTGGACACAGGTATGTTGGAGTATGTTGGAACTGGAACTGGAAGCGGAACTCCTCCTCTTCTTCTCTTTCCTTCTACCTTTCCTTCCCAGCCTGAGAGCCTTCTCCTGAGAGCTGGGTCTTTACATAAGGTATCCAAAGTAGGATAATTTGAACCCGGACATTTGGCCACGGGTGAGAGGCACAAATGTTGCAATGCAGATATTGCAAAATATCAAATCTTAGCATTAGATCCTGGGTATCCATTTTGATGGTGGAGCTCAGGAGATTTAGAGGAACATCTAGAAAAACAAAACCATACTCTTGTTCAATTCCAGGAGCTGCTGCTTTACAAATTACTCACGACAGAGTTATGACATACAGTGTTTTGTATCTAAATAGGTAC
>JANHFL010002312.1:0-17721 GCA_032468155.1 Oxyrhabdium leporinum
AGGCCGCCCCCCCCCGCCCGGCAGAAGTTTGCAACGGTCCGGGGTTACCTGTTCGGGCCCGGGGGCTTCGGTCTCTCCCTGCTCCCTGCCCTCGGCTTCGTCTTCTTCGGCCACCCCGTCTCCTCCTTCCTTTTTGTCCTCCTCCTTCTCCTTCTCCTTCTCCACCACCACCACCACCTCCTCCTCCTCCTTTTCCTCGGCAGCCCCTTCGCGCTTCTCGGCGGCTTCCGGCCGGCTGCCTGCCGCAGGGAGCGGTTCCTCCGACTGCTGCTGCTGCTGCCGCCGGTCAGCCGCTGGGTCGTCGCCGCCGTCGCCACCGCCCGCCTGCTCCAGCGGTGGCCCTTCTTCCCCGCCGGGGTCCTGAAGCTCCGGCTCCGAATCCGTCTCCCAGGTCGAGTCGCAGTCCTCCACCGTGGTGGGCTCCTTGAAGCTGACTCCGCTCAGCAAACTGCCCATCGGGGAAGCGCTGCGGGAGCCCGGCGATCCCCTTGCTTTTTTTTTTTCCCCTCCCCTCCGGAGACGCAAAGGGGGCGCGCGTGGGGAAGGGGGGGAAAATCGGCCGGCTCGGAAGAAAGCTGCTCCTGGAGGCCGAGGGGTGTGTAGGCGGCCACGCCGGGACGCCACACAGCCGAGCGGCAGAAAGCGACGAGGAGGTCGGGGAGGAGGAAGAGGAAGGTGGGGGGGGGAAGCGGTCAGACGCAGAAGGCAGAAGCGACAACAGCCAACGCGCTCTGCTCCTTCCTCAATCCCCAACCCGCAAACACGCGCGGGGGTGGGGGAGGAATCGAGAGGAGGAGCTGAATGCTCCGGGATTTCCACAGGAAATACTGAAGCCGGCCCTCCCTTGGCCGCTGCTGCGCTTGCAGCAGCAGCAAGAGCAGCAGGTGCCGCCTGAAGGAGGAAGCCGAACCGAGCGTCTCACCGCCGAGCAAGTGGCGGAGGTGCGAGGCGAGTTTTGACGACACGCGTGCCGTGCCCGCCTCTGGAACTTCTCTTCCCCCGCCCAGCCGCGGCTGCCTTGAGGCAAGGGCTGTAGGCCTCTGACAAGCCTCGGAAAGCCCGAGAGAGGAAGGGAGGGAGGAAAGGAAAGGAGGCGACGTTGCCAACACCCACCAGCCCCTCAGCAAACTAGCTTTCTTCCCCCCCCCCCCTTGAATCGCGTTGACTTCTAGGGAGAGAGCCGCCGGTCCCGCGCAGAGGAGGAGAGCAGGGGCGCCGAGTAGGACGCTTGATCCCTCGGGCGATCGAGTTTCGAGAGTGTGTGTGTGTGTATACGCGTGTTGGGGGGAAGATCTTAGGTGGAGATGCTGGGAACTGAAATACGCAGTTCACCTTTGGAGGCAAAAAGGCAGCAGGAGCGCTTTTTATTGGCGGGGCTCTTCCCGCGCCTACCTCTAACTCGGTGGGTGGGAAATCAACAGGTGCGTCTTCGTGCTTGGAAAAGAAGAGTTTGTTGTTAACCTACAGCTGTTAAAATGTGGGGAGGGACAGCTTGAGCTCTGCATGGCTTCCAAATATTGCCTTTTAATTAATGGCCTGCCCCACTACTCCTACAGCAGCAATAACAATTCATTACAGAAACTGGAATGGTTGGGGGGTTTTTTGAGTCTCTTCCAATATGCAGATTTTTCTTCCCAAGAGTTGTTATCCATGAATACAAGAAAACAGAACTCTAGGAAGAATGCGAAAATACGGCGCCCTTTATGATACTCCTGAGTTCAAAATAGCTGGCAAGTCAGAAAGATATTTAAGGAATTGGGCAAGATTGGACTAGATAGATGTTTGAACAGGGAGTATCATCAAATCCCAAGGCTAGATTGGAAACTAAAAAGACCCCCCCCCACCCCCTTTCATTGGTATGCCCATGAAGTCCCCAGATGTCAAACTATTTAGTAGGCAGCTGCTGGAATGTCTATTAAAAGACAGAAAGCAGATAACGTTTACCTCGAATGATGGTGGTAGAGAACTCCACAGGAAGAAATCCTCAAATCAGTTCTGAATACCAGCTTCACCAGCTGACGTGGCCTAGAATCCATAGGCAATCTAGAGAGTATATAAAATGACCTTGATGGAAATCTGTAAGAACTGTTACCTAGATAAACAGGGCTGAAATAAAGGACCAGTTCAGGACTAAGGATGCAATCTTGTGGTCTCTGGGAGAACATGTGAAGAAAAATATGATAATTTGGAGATCTTTTTCTGTAGGTAGGTAGAGAGAGATCTACCAACCTTGCAAGTCTCTTCTGGAAGAGACTTGAGTCTGGAAGGAAGGAAGGAAGGAAGGAAGGAAGGAAGGAAGGAAGGAAGGAAGGAAGGAAGGAAGGATCCTACAGATAATATTTGCCTTGCTGGAGGCAATAAAACAAAATTTTAAAAAATTGCATTACAGTTACAATTCTTCCACTTAATCTGTTCAGTTACTAGATACTGTGTTTTATATCAGCAATTTTATATTAGCAATAGATTAGCAATTCCTTAAGTGCTAAACAATAAAATGAAATCTGAGAAGGAATATCTGATTTGTAATGCTTAGGAACAATTTGAGAAGTTATTAAGAAGCTTTAGTAAAGCCAGGTTGACTATGAATCAAATAAGATCTTTAAGTTACTTGGATACCTACTGTTGGCTTTGTGAAATCTGAAAAATAGAGATGTTCTACAGGTTTTTGGAAAATCAGTGGCCATCATTTTCGGGAGGCTTGCATTTTTATTGGCCTTTATGTTGTGAACCACCAGTACCAGGGGTCATTTTTATTGAATCCATTAATATAGAAACACAATGAGTAAATAAAGAAATAAGGGTACGCACACAGCGGTAAGAACGAGATCATTATATGATAAAAAATTATATCCATATGAAGGAATAGGGAGGCAATAATACATTGCTAAATATGTCCTTTTCTAAAAAAAAAATGGGCTCCTTCAAGTCAGTTTTTTTACTCTGGATGACTGCATGAACTAGTCCCTGCAATTTTCTTGGCAAGGTTTTTCAGTAGTGGTTTTCCATTGCTACTTTCCTAGGGCTGAGTGAGAGCGAGTGGCCCAAGATCATTCAGTTGGCTTTGTGCTTAAGGTAGAATTAGAATTCCTGGTCTCCTGGTTCCTAGCCTTATGCCTTAAACACTACACTAAGCTGGCTTTCTAGCATGTGCTATAACCCAGTAGAATTTCTGGAAATACAGTTAATACAATTTTTACACAATGGGAAGAGATACTAAATGCAGCATTAAGAAACGATATTGTATTATAATAGGTAATTAAATGCAAACCTTGGAATAATAGAATAATTTTTACTCACATAAACGTTTGGATAGAGCCAATGCAACAGTGCAGGCAGTAAGTCATTAGAATTTAATTAAGATTATTCTTTATCCTCAGTAAACATTTTAAATAATGTGGACAAACTTTACACACAAACATCACTAAAGGACAACATTAGAATCAAGATGGATATATAAAACTAACAAGTGGAAAAATCCAATCCATTCAGCTAAGATACTTCCAGGGGCAGATAGTGGAATAGACCATGACTTACTAATTTAAAAATATTTGAGTTAAATTAAGAGGTATCTGGGGGCACATATGTAGTCAATGTGTAGAGCCCTAATTGTATATTAAAATGCAGAATGTCACTCACAAAAAATGATAAAGTACTATAACAAAACAGGATTAAAAAAATAAGTGGTTCAAATCAGAAGGGTGCATATTGTTTCCACATCTGGTTACCTTAATACAGTAAATATAAGAATCACGAGTTTGGAAGAGGTGACAACTTAAATCAAAATTAGAGGTCAAAAATATAATTATTGGCAATACATAAAGACATCACCTTGTTAGCTGAAAATAAAGAAGAATTAGAGGAGCTCATTATGAAAACAAAAGTGAAATACTGAGATTAATGTTAAAAATTAAGGTGACAAATATAATGTCACTCGGCAAGCTTAGTCAATTCACAGTTGACAATGAGGAAATGAAGATGCTAGACAATTTTATTTTGAAGATGCTAGACAATTTTATTTTCTCAAGTCAAGAATATTAAAAAAAGGAAGTGTGTTAGAAAAGGAAAGAAATAATTCCTTGAGGAGGAATGTAATGACAGACAAGATAACAGATGATAAAAATGTTTAATTGGCGACAAAGACAGTGTTTAAAGTACTGATTTTTCCAATGGTACCATCTGATTGTAAAAGATGAACATTGAAAAAGAACGAAAGAAAGAAAATAGATCTCTTTAGATTATGGATTTAGAGACACTCAGCAATGTTGAAAGGACTGTGTTATAGACTGGAGACAGATGATGTTGTATCCCTCCCCTCTGTTGAGAGAGGGCTGTTCAGTTTTGACATAGATAGCTTCTTTGACCTCTCTTTCAAACCAGTGGTCCTCTCTGTCCAAAATGTGACCTGTGAACCAGAGGGTAACGGGGGTAGCTTGGTAGCTGTAGAGGAGTGCAGAGATATGCAAAATATGGACAATATCATTTTATCTTAAAATTCATTGCATGGAAAGCCAGATGTACAAATTGGATTTGGCATTCTTATCTCCTATCGAGGGCTTCCCAAGAACCTGAGATAAGCAGATGCTGATGTTCGTTAGAGGTATTGTCGAAGGATGTAAGCCGTTCCAAATAAAGCTGCCTTTTGCAATTGGCTGACGATGAATTTGACAGTGCCAATGGTGCGTTGTTATTATTGTTGTTGTTATTGTTGTTGTTGATTATATATTATTGTTTCTATGCCATATGGCCATTAAGGCATGGTTCATCTTTAAACTGTAACCTGGTTTTTTTCCCCCCAGGTTTGACGGCTAAACATGTCTGCAGTCATCTCTGCCGTACACGGTTAAACAGAATAGCTGGTTGTTTTTCTTATTAGTAAGTGGGAGGAAAAGAAAGTTGGGAATTCACCAATTGTTTTTCTTACCTGTCCCTCGTTAAACGGCAAGAGCAAAATCACCCGGTAGTCTCATTAACAAGATACAAGAGGGGTTGGCAAAGAGGGCAGCGCACTTTATTTTGGCATAATTTTCTTCCAGTCCACAGGCCAAAGGACAGTATTTTAATAGAAGCCATATGGCTGCACCCTTAGATGACATAGAGAATTAAAGCAGCTTGTTCTATTCTATTGGTTTCTTTATTTGTTCTGAAGATATAATGAGTTGTGGGGTTTTTTTAACCTTAGATTATTTTCAGGTTGTCTGTCTTCTTGCTTATATGCATGTGTATAAAACATGTGCACCTGTTTGTACTGTAAATGAAGTTACATTGTTTTACTTTAGTGGTTAGGCTTACTGTGTCCCTATTGCTAATTAATATACAAAGATTAATTTCCAAATGAATGTACTTAAATGAACCAAACCATTACTTAAAAATAAAACAGAACAAGAACGAATTAATGGTACAAGCAATATAGTCGATGACTTATTCTCTCCATGTGTATCCGAGTCTCTCTGTGTGTAGCTTATTTATACCGTAGCATCTTCTCACGATTATTTAAAATTACCCTAGGTTCCTCAAAACAATCATAAAACCATGTGGAGTATCGAACAATTGCTAAGATACGGTTAGTCCTTGGGTTACGACGGCAATTGAAAGCAGAATTTCCATCGCTAAGCAGTGTGGTCATACAGTACGCTGCAGTACGCATACAGTACGCGCAGGACCACATTGGATAGCAACCACATCCCTGTTGCCGTTGTTATCCCAGGTCTGTGCTGGCCTTTAAGTGGAAAGACATGGGAGTACCGGGCAAGTAGGCTGACTAGGGTGCAGGGGCCATGCAGGCAAGCTCTACAGAGCACACGGGCAAGTGTGTGGGTATTGTGGGGAATTCTGTGGGGAAAGCACTACAGAACATGGGTGGGCAAAAAAAAAGCAACAGCGATTTCTGACTTCCTGCCATCTTCCCCATTGACTTTACAGGTAGTCCTTGACTTACAACCATTCGTTTAGCAATCGTTCAAAGTTACGGTGGCACTGTAAAAAGCGACTTACATATGGTTCTCATACAAGTTTTCACCATCACAGCGTCCCCACACTCACAAGATGAAAATTTGGGCACTTGACAACCCACTTGTGTATATATATATATGGCAGTTGCAGCATCCCGAATCACAAGATCTCCATTTGTGTCCTTCCCGGGAGGCTTCTGACAAGCAAAGTCAATGGGGGAAGCTAAATTCACTTAATGACCATGTGATTCACTTAAGAATTGGGACATTCGCTTAACAACTGTAACTAAAACGATCATAAAATTGGGTGCACTTCACTTAGCAACCGCTTGTCTAGCAATGGAAATTCCAGTCTCGATTGTGATTGTAAGTCAAGTACTACCTGTACTTGTGAGAAGCTGGCAGACAACATTGAAAATTGTGATTACCTGACGATCACAGTTCGCTGCAACACAATAATTGCAAGCTAAGCACTGAGTGTCACATAAGTGTGATGCTGGAATCGTGAGGACTGGTTGTAAGTCCCCCTTGTTCGGCACTGATGCAACTTTAAATAGTTAATGAGTGGGCGTAACCCAAGGACTATTAGTGATGTATTCAATTATAATACATCTAAGAGAATCATACTGATTTAAGCTACATGATCGTATCTCACCATTAATAAACTCTCAGTTCACAAGTATCTATAGAAATAAGAATAACTGACAAAATCATTTTCTGCATGATTAATTATACAAGGCTCCAGTTAATACTTTGTTCTTTGGTAAGATGGCATAGAATAAGGGTTTGTAATGCATTTAATATTGAATATAGCAGCTCCTGGGAAAGCTAATAATTTTCATATTTGATGGAGCTGCTGTCAAATTGATACAAAATGGGATTAAAATTAAACTGTAATTATGTATTGTGCACTGACTAGTTGAAAGATGTAAAAATGGGCTTCTGAAAAGAATATCGAGGATCACTCATTCATTAACAACGTGGAAGGTGAAGAGAGGAATTGCATGATGATCCAATAATAAGGTGATAAAAAGCTAGCAATGATGACAAATCCCATGAAGGGTAGGAGCAGAACACAACGAATTTGGAGCAGATTGGAGAAATTCAATATTTCAAGTCTTGACAGAGTGAGATTTAATCAAGATCATGTAAATTACCGTACTACTAAGATACTAAAATGCAGAGCCAAGGCGTGTTTGATAAACCGTGAAGAGTTAAAAGAAAAAAAAATGCACAAGGGCTATTGTAATTCACCTTAGCTTAAAAGCAGTAATCTGAATGATTAGCATTATTGTCCTCATAATCATATCTCCTTTCTGCACCTAGCAGTTTACATGCATGCATACACACACGCACAGAAGTATCAAAAAATATGTGCAATATTTCAGCAGAAATTCACTGTAATTTCTTTATATTTATAATTTGTCCCATTTCTGTAGTACTTGGATATCTTTTGTTTTCTGCTTAAAAATTTGAAATGTTTTAAACACTTTATCTGAACCCTAGGAATAAAATATGTCAAAAATAAATGAATATTTATATCCTAGTCGTGTTGAGTCTACATCTGTCTCTAGCACAATTATTACATTGTAGGACTGGTTGCATTTAAAAAAAAAAGGTTATGACCATCTTTTAGTATTTTAAAACTGACAGGAAGCTTTAGCCAAGTAGCAATGCTTAATTTAACTTTTATTTACAAAGATTTTCACTGCTAATTGGACTTGCAAATTTTTAATCCTAGTAAGACTGTAAGGGTAAAGGAATAGAGAAGAATAAGTGCACTTTTTCATCTCCATTCTGAATGTAGCATTTTATTACTTAACTGTGGGCTTCACTTCCAAAATGTCACCCTCTGTTCCTCTGCTCTGCAGGAAAGAAAAACATGCAATGAATTTTATCACAAATATAACATGATCATTCAATAATTGTCAAACAATATTTTGCCGTAAAGTATTACCAAGGGTAAGTCGAATCTCTCAGATTGCTTTGGCTGAGGATTCTGTTCCTTTGAATTCCATATGATACAAATGGTCAGTTTATGACGATTGTTTTAATGATGGTTTGATTTTGCTGAAATACTGAATGCAACCATTGCACCATCTTTGTAACTTCATTCCCAGTTGGTTTCTGACAAGCAAAAGCAATGGGGGAAGCTGGATTCAGTTAACAACTGTGGTAAAAATTGTCATAAAATCAAGTCTGATCACATGATGAATCACTTAACAACCACTTTGCTTAGTGGCTGTGGAATTTGAAATTAATCTGGAGTACTTTGAATATGTCATTCTTTTGGGATAAGAATTCTCAGGTGCATTATAGTCTAGATGATTTTTCTATATTCCCGTTGTCATATTCTGAAACATTTTCCTCATGTCATGACATCATTTAAAATATTTCTCCATCAGAGGCAGCCAATAGAGTAGAATATAGTATGAAGCAGTTAGCCCTCGTATTCTGAATTAACTGAAAACAATGCTCATAGATGTCACAACAAGGAAAATTTACTACTGAAATGCATTTTGGCATTATCCCTTTGCAGCAAAAGTGATGGACCTCTTTTTAACCCTTCCCTTCTAAGGAATTGAACAATTTGGCAATATCACATCTTCTGTGCTTCAGAAACATGGATTCATCAAATCTTGCATAGCAGCTATAATTAGGCAGAATATTCAAACAAAAAGGACTGAGCAGAAAATTTAAACAAAAAAATAGATAGCTGACAGATGGCTTCCCAATTACTGTGACTATTTTCATAAATAACATTTTTTCTATTGATTTTCCCCCCCTGATGTATAAGAAGAAACAAATGTTATGACATGTAGTCAAATGTAATTGGCAGTAGTGTTTAGGAATCTTATTTTGCTCTCTGTATTAATGACACTTTGCTGCTGTTTAATTCCCCGAAACTAATTATTAATAACTGGACCACCCTTGTCCTGTTGGGTCATTGTTTCAGAGATATTTTCTTACCAGATTCCTCAATGTGTGTCAATAATGGCAGAGTTTCTGATGTACTGCCTTTTGCAATGAAAAGTACTTAAACATTTATGAAGATGTTCAGAGATGTATCTGACTTGAAAATAACCCATGTTGAACTGTATGGCACATATAGTAGTGAAGTGTGCAGAGCTGCTTTAGTTGGTGTGGCCACATTTGGCAAGTCCTTGGTTCTTGGCTCGAAATCTGGAGGTCCAAAGGAAGGGTCAATCATAGATTTAACAACAATGGGCACTAATTGTAACGCAGGAACTCTGCTGTAATCTTAATCTAATTTATAGATGGTATCCAGGTTTCATAGTTTCCAGGTGGTTAGGTGGTTTGCAAGTTTCCTAAGCTTCATGATGCTACAATATATCCAGTTTAAAACACTCAGATGTCCCTCTTAGCCTGAGATACTGGACAGTTACTGACCAGCAGGACAGACAATAATGAATTAACTGGACAATATATAAATCAGTTTCCTTTGTTCTCCCTGATGGCAAGAGGTTTTCTTTTTATTTCTCCCCTTCAATTTTATAAATATGACTTGTTTTTCTCCTCCTGAAAGTTTCCTCCTAAAAAAAACCTATGTTGGAGAAGCAATAGGAAGAAATTCAACTACTAGAATTCTGTGGTGAGCATAGGAAGTCTGCCAGTGAAGAAATGGTTGCACTGTAGAAGTTTATCTGGTGCAGCATATTGTGCAGGGATGAGAGGTAATTTATCAGTAAAGGCCTTTATCGGTGAAGATATGCTGACCAGACGCTTTGTTAATAAATGAGTTAGCTTTTCTTGACTTTGTTAAAGTAGTATTGTATTGCTCCTAGCATTCAAACCCTGCTTTGAAATATAAATGATTGGTATATGACCGTATATCCCTAAATATAACACAGACTTGATATATAATCATGGTGAGCTCAGTTCTGTGAGTGTAGAGCCAACACAGCAATTCAGACTGGATGATGGAGAGAAGCAGGGTTCTAAAGAACAGCCGGGGATCTATATCGGAGTTGAACAGCTTGGCTCAGATTGAGGGTTACACTTGGTTGTTTGGATAGCATGCAGAGAACTGCCCTCCAAAACTTAAAACAAGGCCGGGACAGAAAATGCAATTTACATGTAAATTAAACTAATACAGCTAATATGATTACTCTCCATGTACTTTTCATCACAATAACAATTACCGCTTGGTGGTAACATTTGAAGGACTCTGAAGGCTACGTCCAAGGCTTTGGGGAGCTATTTCTGGTCTATGTAGTGGGAAGAGATCTCTCTAATTAGCTGGTGATCTTCCTCAGAGAGCACAGACTATGCTTCAATGGCATCAGCTACCTGCTGTTCCACAGTAACACAAACTCTGCAAACTGGATTTGAGAAGAAAGGGGTCAGATTGGTTTGTTTTCAGCACCGACATTATTTTTTTTGCCATTTTTTGATCAACTGTTTTCTACTGTTCGAAATAGTGCCTTGCAGAGGAGCGGGGATAGATAAAGAAATACTTTGCAGCCTCCCCATGGTCATGTGATCAAAATTCAGGTGCTTGGCAACTGACTCTTATTTATGACTGTTGCGTTGTCCTGGGGTCATGTGAGCAACTTTTGTGACCTTCTTACCAGCAAAGTCAACGGGGCAGCCAGATTCATTTAACAATGGTGTTATTAACTTAACTGCAGTGATCCACTTAACAACTATGGCAAGAAAAGTCGTAAAATGGGCAACACTCACTTAACCCCAATGAAGAAATTACCAATGTAGACAAACAAGCTAACAGTAAACAACAATCCAATCAAGGAACCACTAGGACCACCCCAATGAACACTGACATGGCAACCACTAATATATAAAATGAGAGCAATCTCCTCCACTCTACTAGCACTGATGATGTTACCTAGTTTGGTAATGAAACGTGTGCAACAAATAACCAAGCTCGGAGAGCATCAAGGAACCCACAATTGTGGCTTGTTCAACAGGTCCAAATACTTAAACTGTTACTCCCTATTTCTCATATAAACTTTCAGGCAGGAATAATTCAGTGTCCTCCAGAAGTTTTGGGCTACAGGCCCCACAGTCCTGACACTACCCATGTAGATGGGGAATTGAAACCAAGACATCTGGGAGATCTCTGATTGGCTAGCCAGGGAGACCTTGGTGAGGGGCACTTTTCTCCTATTTGCTAGTTCTCGCACACAAACAACCAGTTTTCTTTCTCCGCATGAGATTTATACCAATCCTGGAATTAGTCATTTCTTGTCACAGCTTTACTAAGGTGATCTTGGCCTATGGACTGTGCATTTGTTCCCATCCATATTTCACCCCTGTGAGTGAAAAGGTGAAGTCCTTCCAGTATTCCAGGGCTCACCTATATTTCATGGTGTTTTGTGAGTAAATATATTTATATTTAAAGATGGCACACAGTCTCTCTGTGCATAGAGCCCAGTGGTTTCCCTGCTTCACAGGGGATCTCTGGAGGGTGAAGCAAAGTAAAGAGACCTCGGGCACTGCTGGAGCAACTCCTGCTGAACACAGGAAAGAGCCTCTTTTATTTTTTTGTAATAAGAGTAAATGCTTATTTTTCCAGTCTTATTCTGTCCCCTGAGTGACAGAGCCTTTTTTTAGGTGACCTGCTCCTCCTGGATAACACCAGGAGAGGCGCAGCGAGAATCATTCTTGGCACTTGATAAAGTCACTCATATTCACTCTGTATTGGAATCAGTACGAAGATCCTGAGACACATTATTGATTATGTAAGAAGAAGTTAACTTTGTTAATCCTGAGGAAGTAGACGGAGTCCTTGGAGTTGTAACCACTTGCATTTTTGATCCATAGCCTTCCTCAGTTCTTAGGGTCTCCAGGGAGAAGGTGTGTGGGTAAGTGGATCCTCAGAGAAAGGAACATTTTGCCAGCTTTGAGAAATGGTGGTATCCTCCTCAAGAAGCCGTTGCTGGATCAAACACAATTTTCATTCTTCACTTTTTAGGGAATGTGATTAAGAATGTGAGTGGCTTGCAACTCCAAAGGGTCCTGGAGGAAGTGGATTATCTGCTCCTTTCAGTTTGGATTCAGGCTGATTTATAGATATAAACCACACCCACAGCAACCAATCACAGCATAGATTGCCTCATGTGGGAGCCAACACTCTCCAACCAATCAACTATGGTGCCACTGTGTGTTCTGGCCCATTGTACATTTTATTGTTCTGGCTACTAAATTAAATATCCTAACAGTGCATCTTCGTATGCCCATGTTACACCATTACTTTGCAAGCTGCACTTGCTACTGATAGGCCATTCAAGGTACTAGTTACATGGCACAGTATGGAGTTATCTGCTTATGCCACAGGTTTCTGATAAAATGGGCATGTTACATGAAGAGACTTAAGCGGGATGCCTCTTCTACTGTAGCATCTGCCTTCAGGAATGATCTTCCTCCCCACAGTCCTTGGTTGGCCCTAATGTTTTTGGCCTTTAGAAGTGCATTTAAAACTTGATTCTGAATGTCGGGATCTGGATGATAGTAGTTCTAGCTTCGAGTGCAATGCATATTGTGAGTTTCTGATTATTTATTAATTGTAGTCGCTGTGATTTTAACTGAAGTTAATTTTTTGTTTCTTTCAGAGTCAAAGTTAAACAAATTGGGCAGCCACATAAATGTCTTAAATAAACTAAATTAATAAATGCTTGGAGAGTCAAACCTTCGTAGGCTACCTCATTACAAAGTTGACTTTGTAAGCCAAAGATAACTGGTTGTCTCTGTTCCATTAAATGTTCCATTAAATAAAACGAATAGCTTATATGTTGCATTGTGGCATATATGTATATTATTAGACTTAGGATGGGTCTTTAACTATGTTAATTAAACAATTATTGTTTAAGCAATTGAATTAGGCATTATAGTCTTCCTGATGTCTTGTCACTTGGAGAAATATATGCTACAGATTGTTTAGTGTACATCTGAAAACAACTGCAGCATACTTATTATTCAAAGGATTCAACCCCCCTCAAACAAATACACAAATTTGTTTACATATTTTTTAATGTGGAGCATATAGGCACTTTAGTAATCTATCTTATATAAAGCCTAATAAATAACATTACAAAAACTGATTGCTTTAAGGAATGTGGCTGCAATGATCAAACAACAGAAAATAACAATGTAATTTCCATTCTATTTTTAACTGAGCAGAATAATATCTTTCGATGTGCACGATAAGAGTTAGACAAACCAACTTCTTTTTTTGGTTAAACCAAAGATGTACTTTGAATTCTCAGTAATTGCAGATGTATAAAAGATGAGAATATTTGCATAATGGAAGGAAAGAGAAATTGCATTCACTTATCAGGCAAATACAAACTAGAACCTAAATGCACAAGATTAATCTTATAAAGATGCATTTCTGTGTAATTGCATCTAATAATTCTATTAAAAGAATCTTGGAGATGTAAGCGAGTGCAAACCAAGCATGGTATCTATGGTAACAAACAAGCCATAGCTAGGCCAAAAGGTTTTAAATGCCATTAAAATGGCTGCATCATAGACTTGGTTGACTGCTTCAAAATAACCAAGAATAATTGTCTCACCACTTAATAACAAGCTGGGCCACGCTTCATAAACAGCACAAACAGGAAGAAAGAGAATGAGGAAAATAACTAGAAAGTCAAGTAACATCTGAGGCAGGATCTCCAGAATTAGAGCCAATCCATATTAGTTAGAGACATCCCGGGCATCCCATAATGCTTTTTCAAAAATTGCAGCCAAAAGAATTTTTGTAGGTGTCCAGAACCTTTAAAGTAAGGGTGTCCAACCTTGGCAACTTTACACCTGTGGACTTCAACTTCCAGAATTCCCCAAACATGCTGGCTGAGGAATTCTGGGAATTGAAGTCCACAAGTTTTAAATTTGCCAAGGTTGGACAGCCCTGATTTAAATAATTACCTGTTTCTAGAATCTTCCTGTGTGATTCCAAACGGCAGCTTCTCCAGTGGTTTTGTTGCTGCAATTCAAAACAAAGGCAGCCAAGTTGCTGTCCTCCCAGGAGGATTAGGTTATGGTTGCCAAAAGTTGTTGTGAGGGAGATGTGGAAGTAATGGGAGGTGCAGGGAATAGGAGGGAAATTAGGACAGTGAAGGATCTGCTGGTAGGAATAGCAACCCTGTGGATTACTTTCACCAGATCCTATTCCTACTAAGAAAGTTGGCAGGGAAGTTTTGTTCTCCCTAGCAGCCCAGGTAAAAATGCCCCTGGAGGGAGAGAGCATCATGGAGGGTGGTCTTACACCAAACTATGTGGAAACATGCAGGCCGCCATCTTCCTCAGGCTGCTCCTCCAGGTGAATCAGAATATTCCCATAGACAGTTGCTGTATGTTTTCCAATGGAAAACATTGCTTTCCTGCGGCATCACTGTGGCAAGAAGCTGTCTTCTATAATTCTATGATTTATCTTCCTAACAAGTGGTTAGGAAGCTGCCTCAGTGCCAGTAGAATTTGTAGATGAGGTTGTAGAGCATCGGAGTGAAATTGCTGGTAGGCAAGTGCTTCAGTGGAGACACCGCAAGTTGATAGAATACTGGTCATACCAGCAGTAGGCTGTCTTCTTGTATTTGCAAAGGCTCAGGCCTTGGAATTAGAATGCCAGAGGGGGGGAAGGAAACCCAAGCATTGATGATAAAATAATAGAAGCAAAAACAAGTTAAGGCTGAAGGTTATGTTGAAAGCTGGCATCTGCTTGGCAGCGTAGCTTCCTCTCATGCCACGTACAAGAGAAAGAGCAAATGGGAGACAATGTGTGTGTGAGAGACAGAGATGGAAAGACTGAGCATGGGATTAAGAGAATGGGAGGGTGAATGAAAGAGAGAGAGAGAGAGAGAGAGAGAGAGAGAGAGAGAGAGGATTATTTGCAATTGTCTGGCAGTGTTGGGAGGGTGTATGTGAGGCAGAGCTGCTCTGCCTGATCCAGGGGTTCAAAGAGGCAGAAATCCCCACCCACCCTGTAGATCAGGTCCATACAGACATTACCCACAGAGATATATAAAGGATAGGAACTCTGCATTATAACTTTGTATTAATGCCAGAGCTCTTCTTCATTTTTACACTAGCCATTTATTGTAAATAATTATATCTGAAGTTACTTACTGTACTTGTTCAATACCGATACAAACCCACTTTCATAGCCACATTGAAATATAGTGTATCTTTGCTCTTCTCATAGATGCCTACATCCCAATGTAGAGAAATTTCAATATTCATGAAAGAATATTTGCAGTCTTTGATTTCACTGCATGTTTGGGAATCATGGAATAAATGGAAGAGAAAACTCCCGAATGTGATTATTGTATAAGCAGCTGACAAATAACTTGGCTTTCTGAGTTTATTGTTGAAAATATTTTCTTTAGAGTAAATCTCTGTTATAGAATATTTTTGACAATTTCATACATTCCAAGTTTCCATGGAAACAAGGAAAAGCATTTGTTCTTTTATATAGGAGGAAGATATCTGTTTTCTGTAAATTAGTCTTACAATTGGAACTATCAGTTCTTATGATTTCATCAATCTGAAGACTGACATTTTATTCTGGAGTCAAAAAACTATGCTGTTTTGCTTTTTTTCAGATTAAAGTAAGGAAAATACTTGGTCCGTAATTCCACACTGAGCAGTGTTCTAACTATAAGCTCTTTTTGTGATCATTAATATAAATAGTTCTCTGGCTGCTCCATATCAAAAAACCACAAACAAGTTTGGAAACCTAGTGGAATATCACTCCCATATTTGTTTTCTTCTAAGTGCGTGAAATAAAATACAGAAACAATGGATGTTTGTGGTATGTATGTGTGGGTAGTACCATACTTCTAGATGGTTTTAATGAAAGATTATAGAACACCACAAGATTTTAATCAATCTCAGTTGTAGAACAGATCTGGATTGCAAAAAGAAAACTTTTCTTGAAGGTAATTTGCTTCATTTCGCTAGCTAGCCCATCTTAAATGACAAGTTCCAGATACTTAATGATGCCTTACTTTTTCATCCTGGTTTCTCTGATCATAATCTTGAGGGGTTCGTTCTTGTGAATGTGTGAATGTATTGGACAGATATAATTCATTAAATAAGAAATAGCACCCATGAATTAAATAGTTTCAAAGTATTTCAACCAATTCCAGTCTAAAGTCTCTAATTATTTTAACATTACTATTGTAATCATTTTTAGAAGAGGAGGAGGAGGAGGATTTAAGATGCCAACTTAACTTCTACTAAATTAGTTTTCATTACAATGTAGTTGCTTGCCTAACATTCAATGATTCCTTCAACTATCAGTTCAGTCCTTCTGTTGGATTCATTTTGACTGGAAGAAGCCAAATAACTGATAAATATCAAGCTCCAGCAGAGGAAATGTATTAATCTATTGGTTATGCCATAAACATAAGTGGGTGTCTAGAAATGCAATTTGCTTTTTGATTGCAGTTCAAGATTTATTGTTCTTGTGCGGGTGACATTGTAGATAAGGCTCTGTTTTAGCAGGGTACTACTCATCCTGTGTGATGGTTTGACACGAGGTACAAAAGCACACTTACGCATACTTTCTGTCTACAGGCAGGTGTATCAATATGATAGGGACTACCTGCCAACACCAGCCTTATGATTATGGGACATTAGACATATTATTGAGGAACAAGTCAATGATAATATGGGACACTTTTGTCATGATGAAAATAATGTATCAAACACAGTAAACTGTAATGGAATTCTTGAAGGAGAATTAGATAACACTTGCTATGTATTCTCCTTTTCCACAATATTCAGGGACTGTGGCCAATTTATTATGAAGCATACTTGGTAAAACAATATTTAATTTACATGATGACAAATTAAGATTTTTTTATTACTAATATTGAGATGAATCTATTGTCCAACATATGGCTCTATCATTTAGATTTTTTTTCATTATTTGGTATCTAATTTGGTTTTGGAAGGATACCAGTTCCATCTATTCAGTATTAATTTGTTAAAATAAGATGATTGACAATGCTGTAACTAGAATGTCACTCTTAGCTTTATTATAATCACAGAACAGGTTCTTAAGAGAGATTTAAACATACATTGTATGGAATTTGATTTGTGTGTAACAATCAAACCACATCCCTTCCTCCATCATCTCCTCCAATATTCTTCCATTGATAACTTGAATTAAAAATAGAGATACACTGGCTAGATTTAAACAATGTGCTAAAGAAAAATATTTTAATGTTGGCTTGCTGAATAAACAAGGATGGGCTGGTATACAAGTAATGCTAAACGTCAATTGATTGATTGATTTTAGACTTGTATCATGTGAAAATTGCAATATTCATTATTATGGCCTAGCAGCATGTATGAGCCAAATGTGGCTTATTCAGGAAATCAAGACTAAAATCTTAGTTAGTCCTCTAATGTATGCCTTTGCTGTATCCCATACATTCTGTAGTGACGTTTCTTCTTTTCTGTTCTCTTTAAAGAAAAAATCCAGTTCTCTTTCCATAAATTGGATATATTCCTTTTCTTTTGATATTAATTGATTCATAGTCCATCTTGACTTTTTCTTTCCGCCTTTCCATATAACTTTTAGCGGATTATGGTCTGCCCATATATTGCTTTCTACATTTATTTCTTGTATATCGGATATTAATTCTGCTGATGTCCATATCATATCTATTCTTGACCAAGACTTATGTCTATTGGAGTAAAATGAATATTGCTCTTTCTTTGGATGAATCTTCCGCCATGCATCTTGAATGTTCAATTCTTCTGCCATTTTAAAAAAAGATTT
>JANHFL010002312.1:27401-39369 GCA_032468155.1 Oxyrhabdium leporinum
CTGCAAAGAAGATTGAAAGTCGCTTCTTTAAATAGCTGTTCTCTGGGGGGGGAGGGGGGGTTTCCTTCCTTTGCTTTTTGCACTTTCGATTGTTGCTTTCTTTTTTCTTCTCACTTCAATTTGCATTATCTTTTGTTATTGTCAAAAGTTTTCAATTAAAATTAGTTTTAAAAAAATTCTAAGTGTCCTCATCAGTGCAAAAAGATTGAGGAACCGTAATCTAAGCCCTATATGATTAGTTTGGTTTAGACTTAATATGTGTATGAATCTAACCATGGTGGTTTATGACTTAATTCAAAATATGAATCCAGCCCATTATCATTCATTTAAAAAAGCATGGCATGACCCTGATCTGTATTCTGGGAGTAATGCCAATATTGTTAAGAAGTGCTCCTTTGCTGATCAGATTCAAGAGACAATTTCAGCCCATTGACTATATGTGCTGGCTAGTCATTGTTATTTTCAAAGATTCCTCATTGTTGTCCCCCCACACACACACACCTGGATGGAGTTAAACAAGGTTTTCCTAGACCAGGGGGGTCTCCAAACTTGTCAATTTTAAGACTTCAATTCATGCTGGCTGGGGAATTCTGGGAGTTGAAATCCACAAGTCTTAAAGTTGTCAAGTTGGAGACCCCTGTCCTAGACCATATGTAATTATGAACACTAACTCATCATTCATCATTCCACCACCGCTTCTGAGGCTATACAGAATACATTTGAAAAATAATCCTCATGTGCAGATCAGCTGTTATGCAAGTCAGCCTTTAATAAACTGATAAGAAAAGAAATGGCAACATTGTGTGTGCGCACACACGGTACACAATAGAGCAGTTATTGCAGAGTTCTTAAGTATCATTTTGGGAAGTTGACATCTTTTTGTATTACCCTGTGTCCGTTTGATTCTTATCTTAAAATTGCTCCTGGTACAGGCATAACTACTGGTTCAGCTATATAAAGGCCACATGAGCAGGAAGGAAAACATACGAAGCATATTACTTCTAAATGGGCTGCCTCTTCCAATCCCCTTGCTATATTTTTCCCTCTGTGGTCTATGTGCCATGTTGTTTTGCTAATAATATTTCGCTATCACCACAGGGAAAGGCCATGCTTTCCATCCTGATGATTTCTTGACGCATGATTTCTATTGGAAGTGAGCCCGTTCACTTTTAAGTACAAAACCATGCTGAGCGTGATGGTATTTGTGTTCACTGCTTGAGAAAAGCAAATACTGACTTCCGTAGCAAACTCTAATAGCTGCACCATTAAGGACATCAATAAGCAAGTTCAATCAGGCACAAAAAGGCACATAAAGCTTTGCTAAGCAAATGAACATGAAGTAGTCAATGAAAGGTGGAAGAAAGGAAGTAGAAACCACTACCATCTCAGCTTGTATCTGTCCTTAAGCAATCATGGGTCAGCAAGGAGGGCAAAGCAGGGTGTCCGCTTGGGGTCAAAAAAGTCAGAATGGCAGCCACAACCATACAACCAAGTCTCCACTCCTTTTTTATATCTGACACGTATCAGAAACTGTGATTTATATGCCACAGCGTCATACAAATTCTGAAGTGCCGCCTTGCATTTTTTGACCCCTTCCTGCTCCCTCGGAGGCAAAGGACAAAATGTGAATCCTGACATCATGTGGAAAACCCTGTGACTGGACAATTTACATCCCAAAGTTTGAGCACAAGTATAAAAAAAAAACCCCTGAGGTTTGTCTTGGGATACACATTTTGTCATCAGCACAATCTGTAGTGGGTTGCCTATGCTGTCCTTCCCCAGTTTCAAAGGTATCAAAGCTGACTGTAGAAAAGAAGGCCCCAGACAAATTAAACTGCAAATTTAATTGGCAAATTGCAAACTATTTGTTGCAATTCCAAGGATTTCCAGCAAGATACTTCCTGGAAATTCCTGGATCTGCAAGCTGACACATTTGGAAGATGTCAGTTTCTAGAAAACCATTACAAAGGGAAGCAAAGAGCCTTGATGGAATGAGTAGGCAGACTACTGGAATAAATATTAGGAAGAACTATCATGAAAATTATGGTGCCCATCTATTAACAATTACGGAAAGTAAACTCTAATTGGATAAAGTCACATGCCAGATTTCTTCCTGTTGTAGAAAATCAGTTCATGTTTGTGATAGTTCCTTTCTATTTTTTGCTCTAAATATGTTCACATGTTACAATTAACTAGCAGCATTTATACATTATAAATTGGTTGTACTGTTAAACAAAGTGAAAAGAAAACAATTCCTGCTGCATATGATTAAATTCCAGCATTGGCTAAAATAAAAGGGTGGAATATATAAAATCTTTTTGTGGGTAAATGGGAAAAATGGAGCTGTGCTCCTTGTAATGTTTTCTATGGCTGAAGTGAGACTTTCTGAAGAGTGGAAAATAAACATCTGTGGCTAGAATGCTACTCACTGATGCTGCATAGTGCATATGCCCACTTGGAGAGCTGTTCTCGGGGACCACTTATGTTCACGTAGTCTGAAATGGCTTCTCTGAATCTCCATCAATTTGAGTAAACACTGAGTTCTTCCTCCAAGATGTCACCAGGTTGAGATGAATGCAAATGATGAAGCATTAATTCCTTATTTCATTAGAACAAAGCCACACACACAAATATATATTTTTCATTTTCCCACTAAATGAATTCCATTTACTTTTAAGTGGGTTTCAAAACTTTTTTAAAATGTGCTAAAGGGGTAACTGCAGAGGATGACTTGCCCTCAGCATGAAAGGCTGACAGAAAGTTGGCCCATTTCAGCCTTCCTGATTCTTTTATTGTAATCCTCTCCATGTGAAAAATCACCGGATAAGTTAGAATTTCCCTCTAACAACAGGAAGCGAAGAAAACTACACAAAAGGATACAGTATAAGAACCTGGATTCAAAGAGCAAGACTAGGCATATTATGGGATAAGAAATGTTCCACAAGATCACGCGTCTTTCACTTGGTGTTTCTGTCGCACAGTGCAGCATCTGTGGTCCAAGTTCTCAGATGAAGACACAAGATGGAATACCCCTTGATGGGGTATTTCATGAAAAATGTTTCTCATCAGGGAGATAGTAGATTAAGGAGGAACTTAGAAGATAGCAATAGCACTTAGACTTGTATACCATTTCATAGTGCTTTATGGCCCTCTCTAAGCGATTTACAGAGTCAGCATATTGCCCCCAACAATTTGGGTCCCCATTTTACTGACTTTGGAAGGGTGGAAGATTGAGTCAACCTTGCGCCGGTCAGGATCGAATTCCTGGCAGTTGGCAGAGTTAGCTTGTAATACTGCATTCTAACCACTGCACCACCACGGATATCTAACTTTTCATATGCCTGAGAATAATTCAAACATATAAACTTCCCTACCTAGGCAGTTTGTAGTGATCCCATTCAAACACAATCTTATCAGTTGGGAAGACTCTTGGTTAAGATTTCAATCCACGTTCCCATGTGGGAGAGATTCTCTCTGTTGTGTACACCAAGGCATATATCAACAGATTTGGCTTTGGCTGGATGGGGAAAAAGTGATTATTTTAAAACCAGGAGCAGAATTCTAGAAATGGTGAGCTGAGGCTAAGAAAAGCTGAGAACTAACGTCATTTGCTATAGCTGTTGACTGAGATTTGGGCATTGGCAAGGAGCTGCAAGTGGGGAAAGAGGGGAAAAACTGTCTCCAGAATATTTTGTTTTTGTAGAAATAAGTCAACATGTTCTAGCCCAGAATCTACATTTGGTTTAATTAAGTCATTACACAGATGGATAAGGCTGCCCAATTAGCATGTAACTGTAGGTGCCCAACAATCAATAAAACAACCACAATAACCATTTAAAGCACATTAAGAGAGCATGGTAAGCTGACAGTCACCACACTAAATCAACTCAGAACTCAGGCCCAAAGCTTGGGGAACAGCCAACTCTTTAATGCCTAATTAAGGCCTCCAGGTCAGGACCATGTGAATCTTGGAGGGGAAAGGCTCTTTCAGGAGCCATGACAGAGAAGGCACTATGCCTCTTGGATCCCATTAGATGGCATTGCTTGATAGCAGATACCCAGAGCATGCTCATAACCATTACACCTTGTGGGACAAGCTGACATACTATACAGGTTGTCCTCCAGTTACAACTGCTATGGGGATCGGGATTGCCATTGCTAAGTGATATGGTTATAAAGCACATCACTTAGCAATGGCAATCCAGGCAGTCCTAGTTGCCATAGTAATCGAAGATGTGTGGGTCATTAGGGAGGAAGCAGAAGGAATCCCAGGTAAGGAGAATGTGAGTTCCGCTGGGGGGGGGGAGCAGCTTGGGAAGCCCAGCACAAACCATACACAAGTTGGAGATGCTGCAGTGTGGCACGACTGATACAAGCTTAAATAGGCTGGGGAAGGAGGACACGGGATGTGGGCAAGTACAAGGAGGCCTAGGAAGAAGAAGGGTGCTTGTGGGTACGCGTCATGTGTGCGAGCACAGGTAGGCTGGAGAAAGAAAGGATGGGGTGTGTGAAAGTTCAGGGAACCCAGCAAAAGGGGGCCCAAGGCCCAAGAAAGGGAGGCCCAGAAAGAAGAGGGCTGGTGGGTACATGTATATGTGCGAGGCTGGGTAGGCTGGGGAAGGAGGGCACAAGGTCCTTGCAAGTGAAGTGGGAAGAGGACACGGTATGTATGAGCAAAAAAAGTCTGGTTAAGTGTGGGAGAGAATTAACCAAGCAACTTGTGAGCTTTCCTGCCAGCTTCTTTGTTGACTTTGCTTATGGGAAGCTGGCAGGGAAGGTTGCAAATGGTGATCACATGACCATGGGATGCTGCAACTTCTTGTAAATATAAGCTTGTTGCCAAATGCCCAAATTTTGTTCATGTGACTGTGAGGAAACTGCAATGGCTGAAACTTCAAGGTCATAAGTCCATTCATTTAGCATCATCCTAACTTCAAATGGTCACTTGAGGATTACCTGTAAGTTGAGGATTGCCTGTAATTTGATTTCTTCATGGTTCTAAATCAAGTCTCAAAGACTAATGTTTATTTATTTGATTTATAAGACCACCCAATGCAAGCAGATGCCTAAAAAATATGCATGAGAGCAAGCATAACCAGGGAAGCAGATATTGTCTAATAAAAATGGATTTACCAATAGATGGGTGATGATATTAGCCATTTGAGGTAATCCAGAGAAAAAACACAGGCAGGAATACTAACTCTGTCTTTATTTTAAGGTTACATTACCAGAATCTTGCAAGACTGAAAGTACATCTTCCCTCCTTGTCTTTTACTCTCTGGAAAACTAGGGAGAGTCCCTTCTGAAATGCTCCCCAAGTGAGAAATCCACCAGTTGTTCAGTCTTTGGCTCTTCTTTTTGTCTCCCAAGTTCATTCTCACATATCTTTACACATACCAGCGTATTCTGAAATTTGAAGGGAAAAAATAGGCTTCAGTGGCTGCTTAATGATTGCAGGTTCAGGATGAGAAGAAGCTACTTAAAGGTCAGGCACTGTGACAAAAAATACACTTCCTAGTCCTATCAGATGACATTGCTTAATGGATGGACAGGAAATATGCCAGCTCCGCCAAGTCTTATGAAGAAGACAGAAATGATACGGAAGAGGTGGTTCATCAGACAGCTAAACCCTGGGGCAGGAAGCCCTTTGTAGGAAATTGACTGGTAACCACTACAGGAAGCTGACTGGTAACCAGTACAGTTTGCATAGCCAAGATGTTATATGGGCATTCCAAGGTGTATTCATTGCAGCTTGACCAATCTTGTGTATTATACACTGCAATAATCCATACATGAGGTGATCAAGGCATGAGTGACCATAAGAAGGAACTCTCAGTCCAAAAAGGTGCACAAATGGCACACCAGATGGATCTGGGTGAAGGTCTTCCTGGTCACAGCTTCCCATATAGCAGAATATGGGAGTCTAGAAGTACCCCCAATTACACATTGGTTTTTTTAAAGGGAAATGCCACCCCATTCAAAATCAAAGATGGAACATTTCTACTGGAAGAATCATGTAGCCATGGCTGCTTAATCTTCTCAGTGTTGGGCTTCAGCCTGCTTTTTCTCATCCAGTCCTGAATTGCCTCCATACACTGAGACAAGATCTGGATAGCGTCTCTTCGTTGACCAGGAATGGAGATATTTAACTGAGTATAATGAAAATACTGATGATATCTAATCTATGTCAGTGGATAACCTTACCTAGTGATTTCATTTAGATGTTAAACAGGAGGGACAAGACCATCAAACCTTGAGGCACCTCACAAACCATTTGTCTGTACAATGGTAATTTCAGCCTTTAGCCTTTCTTCAGGTTGGGTACAAAGATATTAATTTTATTTATAATCTTCTTGGGATCTATAATAATATAAATCTTGCACCAATCTCTTTAAGGTGAGATTTTGTTATTTGTAGTGGACTAGAGGCATCTTATGATAAAACAATACATTTTCTTTCTTTCGGGGTTTTTCTTATTTTCTTTTAATTAAGTTGCAGTGTTGTATTACCAGATTCTGGGCTGAAGGTTAGTTTTTCCCCTCACGGTACATTTGAACCAAAGACAAGGACACAATCACATTGAAGCATGAACTGATAGATTATTGTAATAGAGTCCAATGAATAAAAAGCCTAAATAGGAGTGAGGTTACAAGCTCTCTTTATAGAATCACACAAATCATTGCTTCTGTTTCAGTTGTTAAATTATAATTACAACCTGTTAATAGCCATTTAATAGCTCATATTTTCTTTCTATTAAAAATAATTACAATGAAATCATCCTTTTCTCTCTTAAGCACACCCTGCATATCCATAATCAAATTGTTATTTTTGCTCATCTATTACCTTGATTTTCAGCACTAGATTTTAGTAGTTCCTACCTGTCTAATGCACTCTTAGCAGCTAGTTTGCATTTTTGTGATTAACACTTTCACTTATGTTGTTAGCATTTTGTAACTTCAGGCAGGGCTGTTGTTGTAATGTTTTGGGAGAATAACTTTGGGAGATAGGATGAATAGGTGCAGCCTAGGCAATTATCTGATAAGAGAAATCGGAGTCTAAAACAGGAATGGGGATGCAGAGGGCATGGTAGAACTCTCCCTAGTTCTCTGAAAAGTCAAGGCAGGGGAGGGAGGAAGTGCTTTTGGACTAGCAAGGTTGATGTCAGTCTTTGAGGTAGTCCAGATAGGCAACACCATGAGTACTAATGCTATAATTATTGTAAGGTTGCAGTGACAGATCTCATAACTGGGGGAACCAATACATCCATTGATTCAAGGCACTTGATTGCTTCTGCTGAACTTATAAGGCCTTTTTGTTAAAACTCACGAGAGTTAGCGCTTCAGATTAAATTCTGAAAATTTGTCCTATAGGACATCCTACAAGGTATCTTCTAACATGGAATATATATGCATTTTAATATTTAAAGTTATAAAGGGAAATTATTCCCCCCCCCCAAAAAAAGTTTGCTTTTGTTTATCTCTTGTGAGATTGATATGACTTTCAGGTGTATTGAAAAGAACAGCTAAATCTTTTATCCATACTTATGTCCAAGAGTCTGAATTATAGATTCCTTTTTATCTTTAAATTGTCAGAAAGACAGTGTGGATTGTAAGAGCCCTTTCTCACAGATAAAGAGGTGTTAGAGGTATCACCATATAAAGCACTTTCTTGAACCAGAAAATATTAAGCCAATACTCCAAAGCTCTATGAAGATCCAGCAGGATCTCAGTCTTCCATTCCATAGGCTCAGCTGTTTCATAGATAGGGTCATAGATCCAGATGTAATTGGAAGCCCAAATGAGTCTTTAACTGTGCAGAAACTGGCACATGAGAGAAATGATAACAAAGACAGCTGGTGTTAACCCTAGATGACATCTATAGGCCTATATCCTTTAGGGCCAAGGTTGGTCACTACAGCCTTCCTTCATTTTTATTCATTCACTCACACTTAGCCCTACACCTATATCAATTTTTTATTGTATTAAATAATAGCATAAGGAATATGAATGGACAAATAATTTCCCCCCACTATTCTTAAGGAATCCCTTAGTGGATGGGATCATTATTCCATTTTGCCCTGTACTGTGTGCTCTGGCTGAAAACATCTCTTTTGGTAAATGCCAATGGTTATAAATTTATGATGAAATAATAAAAAAGTTTGCCCTGTAGTGATTAAAAATTAAAACTTCATAATTATATATCCAAAGCTAGAGATTCAAAAACAATTTTCAAATTATGCCTCCTGCATCTGTCAGGTCAGGAATTAACCCCAGGGCCAAGGCTTGGAAGCATTTCAAAGTTAGCATTCAGCTTCTTAATAAAGCTTTCCTCCTTTCCTTTGAATTAAAGTTCTGGTTATTTTCACCAAAGTATCTGATCTGAATGAGGAACGTTCTCAGTGAGGACAGAATGGCTTTTGCAAACTGTCAAAATTCTCAATAACATCATTTCCCAAGTGAATCAATATTTCCACAAAATATCATCCGATCTGATTCCATCCACCTCTGAATTTTAGCCGCTACAAAATGAAGAAGGCCTTTGAGATCTCTGCCCATCAACCCAAGTTCCGACTGTTGGAAAATTACTGTGAGTAATCTCTGGTTTAGTTTGCACCTAGCATGCTCCCAGACAATTCCCCATATCTAGCAACCAAATCGCCTTGAAGATACACATAATTTTACTAGCATGCATACAATGCAAGTGTATATCTGATTCCTAGCAAAGCACTGACAGCTTGCTGAGCAGCCCTGAGCAAACGTGGAACTGCAGCTTATATAACTTTGGCCTATTACATTTCAAAGACAAGACAAAGGAAAAGGCAGACAAGGTGTAAATGACAACATGACATTAGAATGATTCTGATAAACCTATTCGGGTGACCTTCTTATTATTTATCCATTCCTACGAGGTCAGCATGTCAGCTATCCCGTCTCAGAGATATAGTCAGTGAATAAAAACAATTTTGTTTACTGGGGAGCAGGTTCCTGACTAAGTCTTCCCTTGTCACCATTCAGAGTCCATTCAGCTTGCTATGAATGTTTTCTTCTTCTTTTAGTAATATTAATAATAATTTATATGCCACCTAACTGCTCGGGAGGTCTGAGCAGTTTACAAACTGTTAAAAACATTTGTAACCAAGAGACATTTTAAAAAAAGACATAAAAACAAGAAAGGAAAAGAGATGGCAGAGAAAACAAAGCTGGATGGAAACAAGGAAAAAGTAATCATCTTCTCCCATGAGTGGTGCAATTCCATTCACTCATCTTATGCGGGGAGGGGTGGGGGGGAAACAACCCGACAAAGCCAAATATTACTTCAGAACATCACACATTCATTTATTAGTCATTCATTAGCTATTTCAATCTCATTCATTTTCTTCAAACAGCCATCCAAGCCAGCATATGTCAGAACCTGGAGGAGTTTACCGGAAGTGGGGGAGAAAGCAGAGAAAATGATATTGCAAATTGGCCACTCCAAACACAGCTTAGCAAAGTGTCATTTAGATAGCTTTTTTTTTCTGAAACTCTCCAAGGCCCTGACAAAGGAAGATATAACCGAATTTCTGAGGGAAATCAACATTTATATATTAGTATATATTATTTCTCTATGAATTTTGAGACATTGTCCAGATTCCTTTCTTGGGTTTCCTTAAAAAACCAACAACAATGATAATCTCTATCAGCTCTAGCAAGCCTTTCCAGTGTATTTCTCTCACTTTTCCTTTCTCTTGTGCTTAAAAACTGTTCGCAGCTTGTTTAGTGAGTGAGATAAAGCATTCACGTGCAAACTAAAGCATAATGTGGTTTGTTTGATTTTTGACAAATGCTGGCTTAAGAAAATCTGTGATTTGGTCTAGAAGCCATTTCAGTAGTCAGAGAGAATTGGGAGGATTCTCATTTACAACTAGAGACACAGAAGGCTGAACAGCCTCCGTGTTGGATGTTTACATGCCAAGGTCTTTCCTGAAGGTGGTTTCTAGCTAGGCCATGGTCTGACATAATTTCATAGTAAAGGCAGGAAGGGGAGATTTTGGTGACAGGAAGGGGAGATTTTGTTGTCATTAGAGACTGGGGAAGGGGCAGAACAGCTCTCAGAATGGTATTTGTGTGGAAAGGTGTATTTCAAAAATAATGCTTCATGGAATGGTGCAAACTGAAAAGATAATTTATAGTAGGATGTCTGGATGCTATCTCCTGATTTTAAAAAAAAGTTTCTTAGTGTTAACTGGCATTTGGTTATCTAATTTTAAACAAGCTTTTGTTGCTGATTTACTGTGCAAAGGAGGGGTTGCTCTTATCTTGTCCAACCAACTTTCCTCTTTCATTTTTCTTTGTGTTAACTATAAAAAAGAATGTAGGATGGGTCTCAAGGTTTTCCTTTTCATAGGGAGATCCCACTTTATCGGGATATCCCAATACTGATCATACTTTTACATGATCTTCCAACTTGGTTGCTTATTGGGAAGGTAAACCGAGGCAGAAGCTAGGGCCAGATTTGGCTATCAGGCTAGATGTATCATAGTTGCTGACTTAATAATAATAAGGTGGTTGAGGGTTTTTTTTTTGTTTTACTGAATACATTTGGCATTTTGGGATCACATCATTACACTCTTTCACACACAACTGTAGGGTAGGCTTGATCCTTCGCAAAATGCCAGCCTGGGGAGTGTACTGAGTCACAAAATGCCCATCCAGCAGAAGGCAATTGATAAGGATCTCCCAGACTCTTTTAGGCCCCTTCTAGTGTACTTTTTATCTGGAACTAGGCCAGCCAGGATCTTCTCGATGGTGGTTACCGATGTTATGGAATTTTCTTCTCTCAAGAGTGTGGGTTTTGCCCTCACTGGTTGATTTTAAGGAAAATGCTACTATATATTTAAGCAAATCTTTCATTTTTTTAAAATCTTAACCCTTTTTAATGATTTTTTTTAGTGATGGATGGATTGGATCTTATATATTACATCATCTTATTACATTAATATGTTTTGCACATTGTCTTCATTAAAATTAACTTTGATTAATGCAATTTAACATGGTTTTGTAAATTGCTAGGGGCTGCTGTATCAGAAATGTACAGATATATATTGGGTAATAAAAGTAATTTTTTATTGGAATGAAATTTAAATTCTGGAGGTATTGCACCTTATTTTACATCTTTCATCTCTTTTCAAAGATATTTCCCACATCATTTGGAGAAAGTGGCCCTTTGACACAGAAGGCAGAGGTCACTGTATGCTGGGTGACTTCTGTCTACTGTCCTTTATCCTGCACTCTTTACTATTCTCTTTATATGCATAGATATTTTTCAGTATTATCTGGAAGCTTAATTTCTCAGTTCCCCATATGCAGACTTATGCACACATGTGTTCTCTTTTGCCGTCTCACTCTTATTCTCCCTCAGAGACATCCCTATAATAAGATTAATTCTGCCATCCAAAAAAGTGTAATATAGCCATCCTAATAGTTCAGCAAGAAAAATCACAACTGTTTGTGATTCTGTGATGTACAATCTATATCTTCTAAATAGAACAATTCCAATCATATTTCCTAAATGGCATGAGGATTTAATAAAATAGCATCAGTGTTCCCACGGAGGAGTCCAAAGCATTTCAGTACTTCTGCTTATGTAATTAAGCAACCACCATTAAGCAACCAGTAGGTGCTGTATTCCACTTCTCCATCTTCTTTCCATTGCTTATAAAATGGAACAGTGATCAGCTGTCTAGGAAAGAACATCTTACTCAAGAAACAGGAAGAACAATAACAGAACTTCACTGGTCTCTCCTTTCCTTCTTAAAAGACAAAGAGCAATCAAATAAAGGCTTAAGCAGGGAAGCAAGATAAACAATGAAAGCCAGCAATCATTCTAACAGATCTCACCAGGTGTTAAGTTTGGAGAAAAACAACAGGAACCTCTTGGGTCCAGCATTTCAAAATATCAGAAAATTCCCGACTTTCTCGTTCTCTCC
>JANHFL010002312.1:39469-53287 GCA_032468155.1 Oxyrhabdium leporinum
AAAAAAAGGGAGAAGGATCACAACTCACTCTATCCCAGGGGCTCTTGGAATAGTAAAGTCTTTAAGGCTTTGTGGAAGCAGAGCTAGGTTGAGGCTCATGGACTTCTGGAGGGATGCTATTCCAAAGGACAAACGGCCACAGAGATTGCTTTTCTCCAATTGATAGTTTTACTGATGGGACCTGGAGTGAGTGAGTCAGCCAGCCAGTCCTTACCAGATGGCCGGAAACAACAAGAGAAGATGATTCAGTAAGTATCTAGGTACTAGACAATGAAGGCCTTTTAATGACATCACCTTCAATGGTGCCCAGAAACTAACTGGTAACCAGCAGAGCTTGTGAAATACAGACATTAAATGGGTGAAATGGGATATATCCATAACTATTCATGCATTCGACATCAGCTCTAGCTTCTGTGGTCTTCAAGGGTAGCCCATGTGAAGTGTGCTGTAGTAATCCATGATATGACTGGTCTCCCAATCCAGTAAAGCACTGGCACGTCAGATGGATATGTGCAAAGATGTTTCAGGCACATCTGTTACTTGCTCATTGAGCAAAAGACAGAAAAGTCTAGTAGGACTCCCAAATTTTCTGGATTTGTTTCCCAGCAGCCTCTGGCTTGATTTGTCCCATTTTCAAACTCTTTCTTTTCCTGGTTTCCCTCCCTATTCCCCTCACCCCAAAAATAATTTGGTCTTGTCTGTTCTGTTTCTGGAGTGTTTTTATACAGAGACAGTTAAAATAGAATATTTGTACAGAATCTTTGTACATTTCTTTGTGCAGCTGTAACTGCATCTCAGTTCTTTCTCTGGAAGTGAGCCTGATTGCCAGAGGTAAATTAATTAGTTTTCCTTCTAGTAAATACATTTTGAAACTGCCCCAACTATTAGGAAGGCTTCTTCTGCATTTTGTAAGGATGACCACAGCACATAGATATTCCAAATATACCCAAACAACTGCCCAGAATACACGCTATTATCCTACTCTGGCTATACATATGGTATCAAATGGGGAGGGTGAACCCATCTGCCCTAATATATAATCCCCAAATGTTATCCTCCAGTTTTTCTGCTTAATTGCTTTTAGATTTTATCTGTTGCTTGTTTTGATTTATACAATATGACACCTACTGAATTACAAATACCATTGCCATTCCTTAGATGAAGGGCAATGAATTAATAACAGTAGGTATTATTTTAAGGTATTATGTATTACTTTTCAGTGTTTAGCTAATGTCTGCTTTATGCTGTATATTACACAGGATTTGTAAGGACTGTAGCAGTCCTATGTATGTCATTCAGTGTACTATTGAAAAGTAACTTCTGCTTCAAATATTTCCTTCACAATCAAAATGTCTTCAGGTGATTTATTTTTTTTTTACATTCCATAAACAACAAACCTAAAGAGAGGAGCTCAGAATAACAGAATAACAGAGTTAGAAGGGACCTTGGAGGTCTTCTAGTTCAACTCCCTGCTCAAACATACACCATTTCAGACAAATGCCTGTCCAATCTCTTCTTAAAAATGTTCAGTGTTGGAGCACCCATAACTTCTGGAGACAAGTCGTTCCACTTAGACTTGGTTCATACATTTGCTAAAATATAATCTGATGATCTGGTTTTAGCTTACCTTATGTAATTATTAGATTTATATGGCTATCCATCTTATGAAACACAACTCTGGGGAGCTTACAACAGTAATTGTGTGAACTCAGTCATTATGGTTTGCAAGTTATAGTTAATGATTAGGCCTGTGGCTTATTGCTTAACAAATATACTAAAGTAAACCAAGGCTCAGAATTGGAAACCCAGCTCAATTTTGCAAATCAGTAAAATGTGCATGATAAAATTTCTGAGTAGGGATTAATGGGTATCAGACAGCAGAGACTTTGTAAAGGCAGCATGAATCATGAAGTCGAAGAAAGTTAGTGTCATCTGCTTAGATTGATGAATAGATGCCAGAAGCCCTGTCTGGCAGAAAGAGTGAGCAAGAGAAAATGAGAGAGAGAGGGCTCTCCAATGGATGTCTGCTAATTCTAAACTAGATCTGTCATAGTGCATCACACAGAAAATTGTAATTTAAATTCAGTTGGCTGTTTCAGATAGGAATAGGATTTTGTTGTTTTTAAAATTACATTGGATATTCTAGTCTTCAGCTGACACACTGTTCTAAGTTTCAAAATTCCAAGGTACAACTTTTAACATCACAGACTTCTGCAAATTGAAAATCTATGATATGCAAATGGTTTTTACCTTCACTCATTTATGTAAATAGAAGATGAATGGGCAAGTACAGAAGAGGTGTACAAGCATATAGATGTATAGAGGAAGTAGTAAGGTGTGCAAGATGGGTCTTTCTTTGCATTTCCAAAACATGACTTTGCAATTCTAAATAAGCTCATGATTGACTAGATGAATGGGCTTTGAAAATCAAGCCAGAAGGAGATTCTATGGAGATTCTCGGTCACCCAGCTCATGGTTGTCCCAAAGATGCTTTTTTTCAAGAGGCAACTGGACTTTCTGGTTTTTCTTTGAAGACGTTTCCTCTTCTCATCCAAGAAGCTTCTTCAGCTTCAGACCTTCAGCGTCAGAGCTGAAGAAGCTTCTTGGATGAGAAGCGAAACATCTTCAAAAAAACCCCAGAAAGTCCAGTTGCCTCTTGAAAAAAGCACCTTTGGGACAAGCCAGAAGGAGGCTCTTATATCTCAATAAAAATTGAAAGATCGGTTCTTCGTTTAATTCTTCTTTCTTTCCAGCCATTCCATGTACTGCTTGGTAACCATGATTAATCTGGAACAATGCTAATGTGAAAAAGAGTTATATATTTTTTTAAAAACCTGCCATGAAAGATGGATGAGTCACAAGTGACTGCCATGGCCAATTACAACATTTTAATTTACCAGAAGATGTAAACAGGCCTGACTTCACTCAGACAGTAAATATTATGCCTTCTTGAATGTTTTGATCTCTCATGGAGATGCCTCTGCAGCAGCCAGTTGTGGAGAATGCCTCCCATCACCCCAGCATACACCCTAAGTTTCCATTTACCAAGCAAGGTGCATCCAGTACTTGCCAACAATGAAGCAGGCTTCAACGATACATTTCTTTTAATTCTACAAATTCCTACAGGCTACAGGCCTTTTGTAGAATCAAAAGGCATTTAGAAAGTAGCCCTCTATTTACAATCACAACTGAACCCCAAATTTCTGTTGCTAAGCAAGACAATGGTTAAGTGATTTTTGTCTCATTTTGTGATGTTTCTTGCCATAGTTGTTCAGCGAATCACTGCAAGTATTAAGTTAGTAACATGGTTGTTAAGTGAATCTGGCTTCCCCATTGATTTTGCTTGTCAGAGGGTCGAAAAAGGGGATCAGAGGATCATTGAATACTGCAACTCTCATAAATGTGAGGCAGTTGCCACATGTATGGATTTGGATGGGGATATTGCAATGGTCATAAGTGTGAAAAACGGTCACTTTTTTCTGTGATGTGATAACTTTGAATGGTCACTAAATGAATTGTTGGAAGTCAAGGATGTCAAATTTCAGCATGTAAAATTCCAATATATTTAACCATTTTTACTTAAAAGTATTTTTTTAAAGAAAAATATCAATATTAAGAGAGAGAGCAAGGATATGTGTGGGATGGGAGTCCAGAAAGACGAGATGGCAATGGCAGCCATGTGATCAAAGCTTCACTTTTTCATTGCTCAGCCAGAACTAATCATGGTCTGTGGGCAAAGAATCCTTGTCAATTAGTCCTTGCTTTCTTTGTTTTAAATTTGTTAATTGCTAAATATATAATCTGCCCAGCATCTTAAAAGCTTTCAGCGCTCTGTGAGCTGTGGTGGAGTAATGGTTAGAATGCAGTATTGCAGACTAACTCTGCCAACTGCCAGCAGTTCGATCATGATCGGTCTGGGGTTAACTCAGCCGTCCATCCTTCTATGATCTGTAAAATGAGGAGCCAGATTGTTGGGGGCATTAAGCTGACTCTGTAAACTGCTTAAAGAGTGCTGTAAAGCACTATGAAGCAGTATATAAGTGCTATTGCTATAGTGCTATTATCAGCAACCCTCACCTCTTATTTCTGAGAAAGAAAGAAATATGCTTCTAGCTCTTCCCAGCCACACTCAGAGTCCACGACTTCATAGGTATTTGTTGCATTTGGCAAGTGAGGTGCATTTTCTTAATGACACAGTACAAGAGAAGATTGATTTTGGAAGCTAGTAGCAAAGGCATATTAACAGAGGAACCTGAGAGGACCTTCTCCCCTTTGCTACCAGATTAGCATTGCAACTGAATTTGTTTTGTTCTCAACAGCAAATGCAGTTAGAATTTCAAAAGACCAGGCTTAGGGCACCAGAATTAATAGTAAGACATTGCTTTGAGCCAGAGCAAATTAAAAGAGAGTGAGGACACTCTCTGATAATGGTCAATCTCTCCAAGAAAGGGGACATCACCATTTCCAAACACAGGATGGGCCACTGAAACACCTGTTTCATCTGTTGCTAAGGTAGGAAGGAAAAACAACCTCCAATTTGCAAAGATGATAAGGGGTGGAAGTTTTATAAACTGGACAAGTCAATACTGGTTTGTTGCTGTCCTTATGTGATTGACGGGGGCAAGTTTGTGGATAAATCATGGTGCAATATTATGCTATAAACTATCAGAGTTTGCAGCACATCTGACTAGCACACAAATAATTATGCAGGATTCATCTACATAAGAAACTTCTGTATATACCATACAGGAAAAATCAGCATACAAAATCAGAAACACAGAAACAATATTCATAGAAGCAAGTCATTACAGAGTAGAGAGATACAGAGGGCAAGAGTTACAAAGCGCAAGATTTACAGAGGTCAAACCAACTCTTATATACAGTTCAGCAAGTCTAAGCCATGCCCAGACTCCAAACTGTCTCTTATAGCTCCATACAAACAAATATTATGTTTCTGTTTCCAAACAGACACCATTGGCTGACTTGTTGCCATGTCTATTCAAACAGTCCCCATTGGCTGATCTGTTGCCATGTCTATTCCAGCTCATAATTACTTATATACTGACACAACCTGAACCTGGGTGAACCGACTGTTAAACCCCCCGCTGCCCACTATCAAAGTGGATCCTGGGTGCTGTGCTGCAATGGAGAAGTGGGAAACAGAGCAGCTGGCATGAGGAGAGGAGGAGGAGCAGGGAGAAGAAAGAGGGAAGGTGGCCTTCTTCTTCCCTTGCTCCAGGCTGCTCTGTTGCCCATTTCTCAATTGCAGCACAGTGCAGCACCTAGGATCCACTTTGATAGAAGGGGTGGTGGTGGTGTAATTTAACAACCAGTAACAGGTTTCTAACAATCGATAACGACGGCTAAGACTAAGAAGACTTTTGCCCTCAAAGTGTTAGCGTTTCATTGCTTGAAAACAATATGAAAAAAAGTTTCAATTAAACATGCCATTCTGAAACCCAAAGAACCTAGCATAGATTCAACAACTTCCCCAAATTTCTCTGTTTTGTTTTTGTTTTTTTAATGCCCAGTAATAAAACTGGGTTTTGGATTTATTTCTGGATTTATTTTGTGCTTCCTGGCACCGTTCCAAACCAGGTTGGCTCAGAATGGTGCCAGAAAGCACTAAATAAAACATTTGTTACTTGGAATGACTCAGTAGCTACAGCAGGATTGAAATATGATGGCACAGTAGGATGGGGTCAAGATCAAGATGGTCTCATCGGATATGCATTCTGTGAGAAAATATTCTGACAGATCTTTGTTTTCTGCTTAACCTGTAGAAGAACTTAGATGAAGAAAAGGAGAAGAAATAAGTCAGATTCAGTATCTCAGCTTAGTCTTTATAGAAGTATGTAATCATTGTCCTTCACAGTTAAAACTCTGGGGTGTGTCGACATTTTGTAAACTGGGAATAAAGAATGTGCATTATGGAATTTGTGTTATATGACCGATGGAAATTACATAGTTTGTCATAATTAGTTCTCCCCTGCAGAAATCCATGTCATTTTATAGGATTATCTCCGTCCTTGTTCAGAGCTATTGAATTCAGGCTCCCGTCTTTGAATGTCGTGCCTGTTCTATCAAAATTGACACCTCAATATATTCATTTCTCTATCTGTTAACATCCTACAATTTTTCTATGAGCAGGCTGGACAAGTGAAATTACAAGAAAAGTTACCAAGGGTTGCTTAACTAGAATACTTGTAGGTATAGCAGTGTGGTAATCCAGCTTTGCTAAAGTTTTTCAAAATTCTGTTTTTATAACCTGCAATAGCAGCACATTTTTTTTGGAATCCTTGTGGCAATTGTTTCCTGACCTGGTCTCCCTCAAAGGGCTGACATCAATCTTGAAAACCACTCCGAGTTTCTCTTGGCCCCATCTTATATCACACCAAATTAAGATCAGGCTCTTTTGAGCTGAAAGAACCAAAGTACTTTGATCCCAAACCAGCGGAAGTCTTTGAAGGTCACAATCAGCACTTTGAATTGCAGAAACAGGCTTCATACCCTGGCTATAAATCAAGGCTCTCCAGATTGAACTCTTTATGAAGGACTTGGCTTCTTCTGCAGAAGGTTCACAGGCCCAAACTTGACAGGCTGAATTATTTGACTGCCTCCTACAGAGAAGCCATATTTAATAGATCTGCCTACCGCAGTTCATAGCAATTAAAGCTTATAAATGTGTCTACATTCCAAGGTTTAAATCCTAGACCTTTTCTTTTCGACTCAGCCGTGATATTCTATCTCTCTTTTGAGGCCATGGCAGACAGCTGCAGTTGATGTATATAGACATACGAGTTGCTTTCAGCCTAGGAATTGTGGGCTTCCATCTTGGCAATTTCATTTGCCCTTGATGACATATCAAGAAGTCTTTTCCCTGACCAGTGGCAGCAACAATTTCTTTCTTGGCCATAAGTCCTGGATAACTGGAATTTGGGCTTGAATATTATTCCTACAAAATGAAAGCAAGTTCCACATAGAAACTTCCTTTCCAATTAGTAGATCTATCCACTCTCTTGCTGTGCAATCTTCTTCATAGGTAGAATATACAGAATAACAGATTTGGAAGGAACTTTGGAGGTCTTCTAGTCCACCCCCCTGCTCAAGCAGGAGATCCTATACTATTTTAGACAAATGGCTGTCCAGTCTCTTCTTAAATGCCTCCAATGTTGGAGCACCCACAACTTCTGAAGGCAAGCTATTCCACTGGCTGATTGTTCTGTCAGGAAAATTCTCCATAGTTCTAGGTTGCTTCTCTCTTTGTTCCATCCACTGCTTCTTGTCTTGCCTTCTGGTGGTTTGGAAAATTGGTTCATCCCCCTCTTCTTTGTAGCAGGCCCTCAAATATTGAAACACTGCTATCATGTCACCCCAGTTCTTCTTTTCAGTAGACTAGACCTACTCAATTCCTGCAACTGTTCTTCAGATGTTTTAGCCTTCAGCCCCCCCCCCCAATCATTTGTATTGCTTTTCTCTGCACTTTTTCCAGAGTCTCAACATTTTTTTATATTGTGGTGACCAAAACTGGATGCAGGATTCCAAGTGTAGTCTTACCAATGTATTATAAAGCGGGAGCATCACTTCTTGTAATCTTGACTCTGCCCCTCTGTTCGTGCTGCCTAGGGTTGCATTAACATAAATATATTTATATTTCCTAGTCACATCCCTTCCTTTAGGTTTTATCTATAGTGTTAAAATATTCCCGTTTCCTTAATTCAGTTCCAGAGCATATAAGCAATCAAGCTAATTTATTATTTCCTTGATCATTATGTGCAGACGGCATTTGGTTAATGATTAGTAATACTGTCTACAGCAGGGCTGTCAAACTCCTGGCCCGTGGGCCAGATGTGTTATGCGCTGGCCACACCCATGTCTGGTTTAGCAAAGGGGGAAAAAAGTCCCAGTATGTCACGTGATGCTGCCATGATGACATGAGTTTGACACTCCTGGTCTACGGAGAATGGAAGTGATCCTCACCACAGACTGAGCATGTAGTGAAGATAAGTGCTTTCTTAATCCTACCCTCAATCTTCTTTTACAGGTAGACATAGCTACAGTATTAGATTTGTTGTGGCATCAGTGGCAGAATTTACACCAGTAAAGCTAAACAAACAGTAAAGCTAAACAAAACTGTAATCTGTTTAGTTTTGGCTTAGCATGGTCTGTGAGCCTGGACACACTGATTTCCAAACCACCTTCTATGGCTTATCACGGGTGGGCTGATGTGGCTTATTCAACAAATCATGATTAAACAAACTATGTCTAAAGCAGCAAGGAATGCATTTTTTTAAATGCTTTCTCTCGCATTTTTAATAATGTACAGCTTTACCCTGAGCTAAGAGGATTTCACCTCAAGGGATTCCTTAGATTTGCAGAACAGTTTCCCAAAATCAATACATTTTCAAATTGGAGCCAATGACCAAAGGGAAGTTGTAATCAAATTAACAAGTGAAAATAATTAAACTGGAAGGGAGAGGTAGAAGCCAACAAGTTTTAGAACATGAAAGAACTGAGAAAAAGATTGATGTGTGTTTGTATGAATCTTCAAGTCAGTTTTGACTGCAAATACCTGCCTAGAGTAGTCTTTGTAGTTTTTTGGGGGGCAAGATTTTTAAAAATGGCTTGTCATTGTCTTTTTCTTAGGGCTAAGAGAGAGTGACTGGTCCAAGGTCACCCAGCCACTTTTGTGCCTAAAACAAAACTACAACTCTTAGTCTCCTAGTTTCTATCATGATGCCTTAAATTTATGCCTCAAATTGGCTCTCTTATATAATGATGCATTATATATTTATGAAACAAAGAGAAAATCCATTTCTCTTCAATGCAAGATTCTACTTTTTATATATTCAGCCTTTTCAATAAAAAAAATAATCCCTGCGGGAAGTGAGACTACTTAATGTTTACTTCTCTCTGTGTGGCCTTAGCTACTGATCAAACAATTAAAACTTAATTAGGCTTCAGATGACCCATAAGAGCAGAAGCAGAAAAAAAACAAATACATTGTTCAAACTTAAACTAATCTTCCCATTTATACTGATGTCAAATTCCTGTGGCATGGAGCAAAAAGAAGAAAATGATAAACATTTACTGCTCATATAAAACCTTATTCAAACTAACCAAAGATGACAATAGGAGCAATTTTACAGACAACTTATTTAAGATTTCAGTGGCTTGTTATTTGCAACAAAATATTTCACCTGAAAGGCCTCCATAGTTATTGGCTTGAAAATGGCAACCACCCATCTGGAAGATCAAAGCCCCACCCCCTTGTATTTGCATACCATGCATGTGAAGCATGTTAAAAAGGGGTGGGGCTTCAATTACCCTGTTGCTGCAAATCCCTTCATTTTGGTGAGGGTGAAATATTGCTGTTCCCAATAGCAAAGTCTTTCCTTAATAATGTCATTTCAGTTTGATTCCTGACTGGATGGGATCCCATTTTTAACTAATTCAGATAGCATTGCCTTCTCTCTCAATTGACTTCATTGATAGTCAGTGCATCTTACACAACTATCTTTGGCTGGCTAGGGAATTCTGGGCATTGAAGGCCACACACCTTAAAAGTCACTGAGATGGAGAAACACTGCTGGTCCATTGTCTTCTGTATTGTTTATGGCAGGGATCTCAAACCTTGGCAACTTTAAGACTTGTGGACTTCAACTTCCAGAATTCCTCAGCTAGCATATTGCCAAGGTTGGAGACCCCTGGGGCTATAGTCAAAGCAAGGATAAATATAAAGTTATCAACAAGACAGATTGGAATTTCAGGAAAGGATCATGCTTGGCCAGATTTATGTCCCAAGGTAATTAAAATCCCTTACTGCTATTATTTTAACTTTAAAAAAAAACGTATTTGCAATTTATTTTTTGTAAGTATCATTCATTTTCTATCCTTCATTTGGTAGCTCAAAGCTGATGTCAATAAAGTTCCTGCATTTATTTTTTTCTTTTGCTTACTTTGACTCAAATGTTTTTATCAATGTCACTGTCTCTTGGATGTCTGCTCAGAGATGGATACTTTAGTTTAAGCATATAATGAAATTCCTCATCCCTTTCTCTTTCTTCCTGTTCAACAAAGCAACCTGCAATCACTATATTCTGATCCTGAGAATCAGCCATCAAGCCTCAGTCAAGTTTATTAAAACATATGTTGTTAAATAGCAATAGCAATAGCACTTAGACTTATATACCATTTCACAGTGCTTTAGAACCCTCTCTAAGCGGTTTACAGAGTCACATTTTGACTCTAACAATCTGGTCCTCATTTTACCCACCTTGGAAGGATGGAAGGCTGAGTCAACCTTGAGCTGGTCAGGATCGAACTCCTGGAGTAAGCAGGAGTACTGCATTCTAAACACTGCACCACCACAGCTCTGAAATGCTATTTGTTTTAATGTTAATGTTTAATGTTTTAATATTAGCAACTTTTAACATTATATATATTGTTTTTATGATACTGTTGATAACGATATGGGAGGTGTATAGATTTAATAAACAATAAAAAGTATAAAAGTAATGTTTCTTGTTGTGGTAAGACCCTGTTTAATTCCTTTTAATTAATCTTATTAGAAGTTTTAAAGACAACACAAAAAACAACACAAGCCAATACAAAATAGCAATAACACTTAGATTTATATACCAACCCAAACTCTGGGCAGTTTACAATATCAGCAACAATCTGGGTCCTCATTTTACCGACCTTGGAAGGATGGAAGGCTGAGTCAACCTTGAACCTGTCAGCATCGAACTCTAGACAGCAGGCAGAGTTAGCAATACTGCATTCTAACCACTGCGCCACCAGGGTTTTAAAATAAAACCAAAAAAAGACAGAAGGACAAAAGAAAAAAAAAAGAACAAAAGTGCAGTGAGAAGGAATAAAAAGAAATAGAAAGTGGAAACTCCTGATATCCTCTGCAGCAAATATAAGTATGACTACAAAATTATCTCTTCCTCTATGGTTGCAAAAAAACTCATTTTTTCCTAATCGTCAAAACTACCAATCATAAGTGCATTTTTTTCCCCATTCCATGCAAAAAGTCTTCAAGGGATTTCTAGTCAGTCATAAATGTAGGTGTTATTTTTTTCTCTAATCGAAGAGGTTAATTTAGCCATCTCCACAAGTTTCATCTTCACCATCCATTCCTCCGTTGTGGGCAGTGTCGATTCTTTCCGCTTTTGAGCATATAGTAATCTTGATGCAGTTGTCATTTATAAAAACAAAGCTCCATAGCTTTTTTTCCTATGGTAGCTTCCTGTCCATTAGTCCCAAAAGGAAAGTCTCTTGTTTGAGTTGTACTGTAATCTTTAAACTCATTTAAATTAATAGACTTATTTGGATCCATTTTTTTAATCTTTTTTACACAACCACCAAACATGATAAAATGCCATTTTGTTCATATTTTCAGCAAAGATTCAAAGCATCTTTATACATTCTAGAGAATTTATCTGGTGACAAATGCCAACAACACATCATTTTACATAAATCCTCTTTAAGGTTAGAACACCATGTAAATTTCAGTCCTTTCACCCACATATTTTCTCATTGCCCATTTGTATATTATAATGAAAGTGTTTTGCCCATTTTATCATACATTCTTTTACCTCTACTTGTATCTCATAATTTAACAAAGCTTTATATATTTTAGCAATGACATGTTTATCATTAGCACATAATTCAGTCTTACATTGTTCAAAACCATAAAATATTTTAACCATTTCAAATCTTTCTCATAACTGTACCTAAGAAAACCAAGGATAAGCATCATTCTATTGTCAAATCTTCTCTTGAATTTTATTTGCAGTCCACTTGAGAAAATCCTAGTACATCATGGTAAGTTAACTATTTATGTTTACTTATCATTTTTCATCTATAAAATGCTTCTTGTGCTGAAAGACACAAATATATTTTCAGGCAAAACTAAATTTATATTTATTCTACAATCTTAAGAATAGCTCACCTGACCTAAAAGTTTTTGAAATCTACATTAAACCTAACTTTATCAGATGTAGATATCTATCCTGCCCAATTCTCGGATTATGTTCTTCTAATTCCAATAACCTTGTCAGACCTGCCTCAGCTTGAACCTCTAAGTAACAAAGATCCTTTACTCCATTGGTTGATAAAGGTACAGTTTGCTAGAAGTCAAGTGAAATGCAGCAATGCAAAGCCAGAATTGAAAAATTGCCCCTCCCCCCCCATTGCCCAATCAAATTCAAAGAAGATGTTTTCAGAATGGTCACTTCAAGTATAGGTTGGTATGCAACTGTGTTCTGTTCCCAGTTCATTGACCATGAAGCCACATTTTGGGAAAATACAGTGAAATCTTCATTACCTGGGAAATTTCTCCTTTCCCATACAGTCCTCCTCCTTGGAGTTCATGACAAACTGGCACTGAGTGATAGTGCAGCACAAGCATGAGGTGGCAGCTGATAAACCTATTTCTTAATTACCCCACTCAGGGGTGGGCTTCAAAAACCTCAGCAAAGGGTTCGCTGCCTGGTTGCTGGGTGGGTGTGGCCAAGGTGGGCATGGCCTAGTCGGCCTCCTGCACCATGGTGGGGGGGTGTTTTCACCTTCCCCGAGGTCCGGGGGCTTTCCTGGAGCCTCTGGGAGTGTGAAAACGGCCTCCACCTCGGCTCTGGATGCTCTAGGGAGGCTGGAAATGACCTGTTTCCAGCCTCCCCAAACTTCCAGGAAACCCATTTTTCGCCTTCCCCGAGGTCCAGAGGCTTTCCTGGAGCCTCTGGGACAGCAAAAACAGCCTTCCCCTTACTCCGGATGAGTGGGCGGGGCCAGCCATGAGTAGGATATCTGGATTTTGGTGATTCCCCACAGAATATTCGCTAAGGCTTTGCTCAACCCCCCACGAACCCCCAGCAGCCTACCCCTGTCCCCTCTCTTTCATCCAGATTAAATAGTAGGCTGCAAAATATAATTTTAACTCTAATAAATACAATCCAATAAATAAATACTCTTTCCTTTGCAACTTGTAATACCTCGTAGGTTTTTCCCCTGATACACAAATTTAGTTGCATCCTTCTGCCATTGTTTAAACAATATATCAGTTGCCAAAAGAAGTATTATTTGAAACAAAATTCACATTCCAGGCAAAATATTTGTCTTAATCACAGAAATTCCACCCAACAGTGACAATTGTAGCTTATGGAGACATCTTTGTTAGCCTCATTCCATATCTTAACATATTTATTTTGAAATAACATACCACTCATATTTGTTTTAATTTTGCTCAAGTATTTTACCTTCTCAATCTTAAAAGCCACTTATTCATCCATTCTGTTTGATCTTGTTTTTGTTAACGTCTTTGTCTTCTGTTTATTATCCTCGAAACCTGCTAATGCCTCAGATAGTTTTAGTTTATTCATTAAATGTGTGATACTCTTTAAAGAACCAGAACCAAGTCATCCACAAAAGTTCTTAACAAACTCATCTTGTTTATTGTCTATGCTCTGAATTTTGATATATAGACTTCAGTGAGCCTGGTTTAGTTCCTCATTCTTACAGTGGGTATATCTTCAACTGAAATTCTTATTTCTGCATTACACCTGCAACTTCACAGGTTCACTTTAAATCCTCCAAAAGAAGTTCAGCAATTTTAGTCATACACATTCTTCTCAATTCTGGGGAGGTGCAAGTATCTCATGCTAACAATCCCTCATTTAGACATCGCACACCAATAGTCTCAGAAATCAAATCACACCATTTCCTTTCTTCCTTCCTTTGTTCCTTCCTTTGTGCCTTCCTTTGTGCCTTCCTGCCTTCCTGCCTTACTGCTTTACTTTCTTCCTCCCTCCCTCC
>JANHFL010002312.1:63282-75836 GCA_032468155.1 Oxyrhabdium leporinum
GGACATACTGGAATTCTTTGTGAGTCTGTTCTCATTGAATGCATGCCGATATTTTCTTCACAATCACAATAAATACTCTGGGGTGGATAAATGGGAAAACATGGGAAAGAAGAAGAGTTGAAGCCCTGAGATTACATACAAAGGACTCTGATTTCACAGCACCATAATCCACCCACTCAAATAGAGACTCTACATATAGAAATGGAACTCCGGATGCATCAATTTTTTCCAATGTTACCCTGTTGATTACTAGAAGAGTAAGAGTAAAGAGAACAAACAAATCCATCTTTGTTTCCTCTCTATCTCTCTGCTCTGCTCTCCTCACCCTTGACTGGACAACTGATTCTGCTATGTTTTCTCTCTTTGAGCTTTCCTCTTACAAGAAGAATAGAACACAGAGTCCTCACTTAATTACTATTCATTCAGTAACCATTTGAAGTTATGAGGCTGCTGAATAAGATGACTTACAAATGGCTTTGTAGTTGTAGTCATTTGTTGCAGTCATTTAAGTCATTTGTACTTACAAATGACTTAAAAATGGCCTTGTAGCTGCAGTCATAGAAGGGTCCCTGCAGTACATGATTGTGGTTTGGGTGCTTGTCAACTGGCTTACAATTACAACAGAAGCAGCAATCTGTGGTAATTTGTGACCTTCATCACTGGCTTCTAATAAGGAAAGTCAACGAGGAAGTTGGCAGGTTGTCACCAATGGTGATCACCTGACATCATGCTTAATGACTAGACAGGATTCATTGGAACAGCCGCTGTAAAGTTAACACGCTCACATGATATTGTGTTTCATATGAGTGTCGCTTAACAATAGTAAAAGCACTTATATACTGCTTCACAGTGCTTTACAGCCCTCTCTAAGCGGTTTACAGAGTCAGCCTATTGCCCCCAACAATATGGGTCCTCATTTTACCCACCTCGGAAGGATGGAAGGCTGAGTCAACCTTGAGCCTCATGAGATTTGAACTGCCAAATTGCAGTCAGCCGGCAGTCAGAAGAAGTAGCCTGCAGTACCGCATTCTAACCACTGCACCATCACAGCTCTTAATTAACAATGTTCATCATTGGTCCCAATTACTGTTATTAAGCAAAGACTAACTGTACTTCTTTCCATATTCTCTTCCTCCCACCCCCAATCCTGAGGACAAAAAGCTCAGAGAGACAGGTTTTCTGTTAGAACAGGGAACTTCCTTAACATACTTGACTTCTCCTTTTTGATCTTAATACGGGTGTCCTAATAGGGTATCAGACATTTGCTCTGCTGAATTTGTAGCTGAAGTAATGAACCGGAAGGTAATTAAGGTTACCTCAATTGTCCTTATAAGATAGTGAGTTTCTCAGCAGCAAAACATGTAAGAAAAAGAAAGGCTGTGGATGCTACATTGCAGTTTCACAAGGAACAAAACACAAAAAAGCAGTGGCATAATGCAAAAGAAAGATCGCATCACAACAACCGTCACTTGTACGAATGTTGGTGTATTGTCTGACAGTCCTGGGTGTTCTCAGAACTGAGGAATCAAACTAATTAAACTTTCTACACTTGAATAGATTGAGCTGATTCAACACCATATGCAGAATTACAAAATGTCCTTGATGATGCAGAATCTTGTGTCCTACAGATGCCAATTAAGACAGTCACACATCTCATAGCCTCTTACTCCTTCTGCTCTCCCTGGAAAAGGGTAACATTTATTTAGCATTCGGATGGCTAAGAGGAATTGGTTTTTTTTCCTGGCAAGTAAAATGCAAATTTATAAACAATATGGATTTCATCCATAGTTTTTAATCAAGGCAAACCAAGAGTTTGACTGCGAAATTCAAAACTTGTGTTTTTCTAAAGCACAATCGAGCGTCTTTTGGAGTCTCATATAGGATAAGTTTTAAAATTATAAATATGATGTCAGAAGGTTTCTCTTGAAAACCTCAGAAAAGGTCTGCTGGGTCCCATCAAAGGTCTGTTCAGTCCAGCATTCCAGAATGAATAGTGTTAATTAGCTGCTTTTAGGAAATAGCTAGGGTCAAAAACATTATGCTCTTCTTCCATCGTTACTAGCATGGAATATTTACAGCATTCTAACTTTAAGTAGAAAGTTGAACATCCAACAATTGAAAGAAGCTGTACTTGACAGGGTGGCATAGAGAGCATTTGTCTATAAAGCACCAAGAGTCGAACACAACTAAAAGGTTAAAACAGCAACAACTTTAATATAGAAGTAATAGGCGGCCATTAATACTAATAGATATCAAAAACCCTTTACATCACGGATTTGTCTAGCTCATCTTTATCTAAACCAGGGCTGTCAAGCTCCCGGCCCATAGACTAGATGCATCACATGCTGGCCACGCCCACGCCCAGTTTAGCGAAGGGAAAAAAGTCCCGATTCATCACATGACACCGCTGTGATGACATGAGTTTGACACCCCTGATCTAACCTGGTGGTAATTTCCACATCCTATGACAGTAAATTCTACACTTGACTCAAGTGAGATATGATGTCTGGCAGAAGCTGTGTAAGCTCTGTGTGAGATGTTGGTTTTTTTTGTTCTACTTTAATATGATTGCTGATTTTCTTCTCCTTAATATTCTCTACCAGTTGACTTGCTACAGTTGCTACATTAAGTAGACTGTAATTTCCTATAAACCCAAACCAACCAAACCAATTCTTATTTTAGAAGAAACAGTTACACATGCACATTTATTTAATTATTTTATGTTCCGTTTGACCAACATGATATAGCTGAAGGATCTAAACAATTGACCCATTAATGTGAGGTCAATCAGTTCCCAGCTGGATAGGTTACTCAGCTTTGCTATGCTAGTACATTAACTGTGGAGTCACAGTTACATGATTTTCCTGCGTGTTTTCTGTTGTTTTCTTTATAACAAGCACCCAAATAAAAGAAACACTCATGTTTTTAAGAGTATATTCCTTCTCTGTTTGGTTCTATTCTCTCTCTCCACTCACCCTGTGGATTTTCATGAGCATGGAGGATTAGCATAAATCCAAAAAGATACTCTTTTTAAAGATAGATTAGAGCTGCCTGATTCCTTAACATTATCTTTTTTCTACCTACAAAGCACATGCAGGCAAGTTCTACATTAGTTGCCCATCTGTCTCTCTCCTTCTCTCCCTCACCTTATTTGCATAGAGAGATTTTTATATATGCATTTCTTACCCAGACTTTATTCAACCATTTTCTATGAGACACATTTTTGTTTGTTTTCAATCAGTATGATTATTTTGCTTGCTTGCTTTTTTCTCTCTACAGCTGTGAAGTTTCATCCTGAGAAATAGACTTGTCTTGAATGAAACAATGTTGATTCACAGATTTTGGTATATATTTGTTTCTTCTCATAAACACTTGTTGGAAGAAATATCCTTCTGGGTTCTGTTCCAATTGGGCAAAAAGACACTGGAAACATGGTGACTGCTTGGAAACATGGTTTAATGGTGAACAGCAGGACCACATGGTTTTGATGAATAGGACCACATGCCTTGGAGATCTTGGGCGAAGGAAAAAAAAAGGGGCAAGATGCTGAGAGTCCCTTGGTTTTATACCCTCTCTGGCTTTGAACTTCCTGGAGCACAGGAAGAGTATCTTGATTGGTTGCTGTCAGAGGCCATGGCTAGCTTTGTAAGTTGTCTGTGTGCTGAATTTGGTTGAATCTTGCTGGGTGATGCAATGAAGGGCAATTAAACTGCTCTGCCTGAAGGAGGTAGATCTTTGTTATGTAGAATAGACTGGCCCAGGCCTTAATGGCCCATTAACAAAGGTGGGGGGCTGGGTTTCTTCCTCTCTGAGTTTCTACTTCTCTTTTAGGGGAAATATTCTGCTTTTTTAGTATATCCTAAAATATTTTCATTTTTCTAGGAGAGTGGTTTTAACTTCCTACACACTGATAATATTTTGTAGGGAAGACTGACAAATATAATATAGAAAAGTAAAGCAATCAAATTATGGGATATGTTTTACATAGCATTATTCTTCCTTCTTATTTAATCCAATAAAAATGCATTTTAAAAAAATCTACAGTTTTTTTTTCATGTAAGTCTCCCCACACTTCTACTCCTAAATGTCAAGGAGTTTGATTGCATTAAGGTCACCAGGATCTACTTTTCTTAAAGAGAAATACCACCTTAAAGAGAAAGGATAATTTGAAGGACCACCTCGTTCCTATTACATCCACTCATCTCATCAGGTCTTAAGGTCCTGTCAGCTTTGACCAGTGGACCCCAGGAAGAGAGCCTTTTCTGTGGTGCCACTCACCCTTTGCCCACAATGAGATTGGCTCCAACCCTGTTGGCTTTCTGGAAGGCCTTCAAAACTTAGAATAACAGAGTTGGAAGGGACCTTGGAGGTCTTCTAGTCCAACCCCCTGCTTAGGCAGGAACTTGGTTTTGTTACCAGGCCTTGGGATCCCATAAGAACATGGAGCCCATTAAATGGTTGCTATAAACTTGATTGCATTCTTCCCTGTTTTTTGTTAATATACTGTAGGTTTTAATTCTTTTAACTGACATCTGAAGCAGTAAAGGAGGAAATAAAGACGAAGACATAGACAAATTAGATCATTTTGTTTTAATGGTGTATGCTGTCTGGGGTCACTTACATGTGAGAAGGGCAGCTGTATAAATGTAATAAATAAATTGTGAAACTGATGAAATATCAAGCAGCTTTGACAGAGTTAACAGGGTTTTCTCATACAACAGAAATTGATCAACTGATGTACTTCAGGTTGTTTATTGATACTGTAATAAATATGTACTGTGATTATTTTATATAGTCTAATGCGCTGTCTGTATTTTTGACATTGCTTTTCGATCTGACCCCAAAGTTACCATTTTCTTTTCCTTATTTCCATAAGGATAGACACACATATGTGCATGTGTATATCGTATATTGCATAGAAAAGTGGCATTACTGATAAACTTTTATTCCATTTTACGTGCTTTACAATAAAAAACCATCAAAATTCTTGTTCTAGCATCTCTTTGGGAAAATTTATGTACAAGTTATAATTTCAAATGCCTGTTTTTTTTGTATTTTTGTAAAAAGACATATTTCGCTTTCATTTGATTCTTTGCCTTCTTGCAAACGTGATCATCTCTTCATGTTTCCAAGTGTTCATTTTCAACAGAGTGGCTGAATCTTTCTCATTATTAATTAATATTAACTTGCTGGTTGTCATATGTTTAATTTAACTATAGTTCTTCGTGGCTGCCTGTATTTTATCGTGTACAATATTAGCACAAAAATGTGGTCAAGGAGGTTCAGCATTTCAGCTTCAGCTTCAAGTTAAGCTTCCCCACATTCGAAGTCATTGCTTGATTTCTGGGCCTCAGCCATGACACTAACCCACCTGTCCTATAGTGTGGCATTTATTTATTAGCTTAGTTTATTTCTCCTTCCATTCATACAAACGCCCAACTCACAATGGCAACTTCAGGCAGCTAACATTAGATTAAGAACAAAGAAACAGAGATAACAAAATTTTAAAAAGAAAAACCAAAAGCTCTCTTAAATTGCTCCAGAGCACAGTCAACTAATGTCTCAGCCCAACACCCAATCTAATTGGTTCAGATTTGCCTCTATACTGACCATTCCTGGAAGTCTGTAGCTGTTTCTAGTTATCCAGGTGGGCAATGGAGGTGTGTGCCGTTGTGGTGAGCCCAGATCAATGGGTCAACCTGGTTAGGTTGGTCAGGTTAGTTAGAGACACATAAGAAATTTCCAACCGCCTGGAATTTAAGCTTGAACTTTGCAATTTCATCCCAAAGTTCAGTTCTGGCCCTGAGATGATCCTGACCTATGAAACCTTGTTATCAATGGAGTTTGTATTCTCTACCCTCTTTAATGTCTTTACAGCTTAGAAGTGACTCACCTTTGTAATTCTATATCAGAGGAGAAGCCCTTTTCAGCTGAACTGGTCCAATCAGGGTTCCTGATTGGAAGCAACCAGGGCATGGATTTCCAGATACAATTTGCGGCTTGCTGCCAGGGAATTCAAGATCTTCACCTGAAGAGAGAGAGCCTCTGGAAAAAGGCAGGACACTGCAGCTCTGTCATCTCTTGTTCAAATTGTTAAGAAGAAAAATGCTGAAAGGGATGTGGTTAACCAGACAACTAAAGCTGGGAAGCAGCGATATTTAAAAATGGCAACTCTAAGAGCAAACTTGCTTATCCTAGCAACACATTGGCAAAGCAGTATGCTGCAGAGAAAACAGCATTAAAGACTTGTGAAAGTACCACACTGCAGAGAAAGGTGGTGACAATTATGTCAATTGCACCTGCAAGGCTGAATTGTTTTTGCCATCAGTTTGCCAGAATGATTACAGAAAAGAGCAGGATAAGCTATAGTCATAGGAACAATATATTGGGGAAGACATTGGAGGAACACTCAGTACTGCTTCCCCAAATTAGACCACGCTGTACCTCTCAGCAATTTGTATCTCCAAGGAAGCTAAGGCAAACTGATGTTTAAGTCCAAGAGAAGTGAGGAATGTGTTTAGCATAAAGGCACATTAATAGTTGCAATTACTTTAGATGATTTGCAGGAGCAGAATAGTTGGCAGTGTGGAGAATGCAGGGCTTGGGTACCCACCCTTATTGAGAGTTGGAATTAAAGTATATTGCGAGAGGTGCATGGAGGTGTTTGGTGGTCCTGGGCAGAGTAGTTGTGGACCAACAATGGTGGAGTATCTGGAGGGGTAGCAACAAGCTGTGGTGGTGCAGCCAGTTGGAGGCACAGCAGTGGACTGCCGGACAAGAGTGCAGCATTGCTGGGGTCTCCCTGGGTGGCAAAGGAGTGGAGTGGCAGCTGACAACAATTTCTCTGCTGCAGGAATATGAAAATAATGGCCTGGCTGTTGGGGGAGCTTGGTGGTGCTGAAGATTAGTTGTTTTTTGCTCAGCTGACAAGTGGTGCAGGGACAGGTCCCAGAAACATGGCAGGTGGCATGGCAGAGCAGGCTGCAGAGCTTCTCTGTCCTCCATTTTGGAGCTACACAAAGAGGAGATGACAGAGAAAACAGAGGCTTACTGCACTGGTGAACTGCAGGTGTATATGATGATCGTTCTTGGGTAGGGATTGCCCTCAGGAGTGTGGAGGCTGCTATTAGCCAGGCGTTTACAAGTAATGGGAGCTGGAGTGAGCTAGCAGTGATATGTGAAGCTGATTTGTGTCCCTTCAGCTCCTGCTTGACTTACAACATGAGACATTGGCCATTTTGGTGGCTTTCTCTCTGTTTGGACCATGTCTGTTTGGGGTCTGCAGGAGATGGAGATCCCAAAGTAGTTGGACTGGATGGTGTTCAGTGGTTTGTGGTAGCCATGGACCATGGTCCAAATTCTGAGGTAGCATCGTTCATGGACACCATGGTAGCTATGGACCTGGCTCAACTTATTAATGGTCCTACTTACATAGGGAGTCAGACATTAGATTTGAAGTTTGCCTCAGGGCAGCGGCATCATCATCTGGATTGGGGGACATTTTCGTAGAGGGAACATTCTCTCTTGGCCCTAAAGTCCTCTATAGCAGCCCCTCACCACAGGGAGATAGAAGATAACCTATTTGGTCGGCTCACCCCCAGGTGCCTCATGGATCCATGCAGTTTCAGAGGATGCTTATGAGTTTTCCTGAAGCTCTGGCACACAGTTTGGCAGAGGCTCTTGTCAGAGCTTGGAATAAGCAGGTGACAGGGCCTGTGCAGACTCTCATGTACATGGATCTCATAGAGCACCATGGTTTATCAAGTAGAGATGAAACAACACAAGAGACACCTAGACCATTGCTAGAGGAAGACAAAGTGCAAGGCTGGCCAGGCACAGGATCCCAGTTTTCTTACAGGTATAATTCAAGGTGCTGGTTATTACCTTTAAACCTCTATATGGCACAGGACCAGGTTATCTGCAGGACCACCTCTCCCTAGCCTATGCTACCAGATTGGATGGGGTGGGCACGTTCCTAGTCCCCCCCCCCCAAATGTTGCCATCCTCTAGGACAGGGGTGTCAAACTCACATCGTCAGGGTGGCATCATGTGACGTATCGGGACTTTTTTTTCCTTTTGCTAAACCAGGCGGGGGGAGGGTCAACGCGTGACACATCCAGCCCACAGGCCGCGAGTTTGACATGTCTGCTCTAGGACCTAAGAAGAGTCTCTATTCTTTAGCAGCCCCTATCTTATGAAATATTCTTCCTGTTGAGGTTTGGCAGGTCCCCACCTTTTAATCTTTCAAAGACCACTTTGGTTCCCCCCCCCCTCAAATGTTGGGATAGATTATATAAACTTGCGGGCTGCATGTAAAAGTTAGGCAAGGTTTGGCTTGGTTCGGTTTGATTTGGATCTTTGTGGTTTTAATTTTTCTATTGTGCATAAATGTTTTATCTTTTGGTTGTGAGCCGCCCTGAATTTGGTACAAGATGGGTGGCTATATGTGTGCTTTAAATAGATTACAAATCATTTTCTGGGAGATGTGATCCTTTCAGTTTTCAACAGTATATATCATTAGAAATATTTGTCCTTGGGAGTAAGTATGAAACAAGCTGTCTTTTGTTTTTGAGTTAGGAACAAAAAAGACTCACCTGAAATTTTCTATCAGTTTGTTTCAGCTGACTCATAAAATCATAGACTCATAAGGCTGGACTGGTCAGAGCAAAACTTGAAATGGGTTGAATTTTATGTATTTCATAGGAACCAAACGTGAAATGTTTTTTATTGTTCCAACTATTTAAAAATTGGAAATGGAACCATCTGTTACTCCCTTATTTTTCACTCAGCTGAATGGCAGCTGAATGTTAGTTACCATCCAAATTGCAGAAAGTGGCTACAGTGCTCTAATCCTCAGTAACACATGCATCCAACTAATTTCCCACACTTAAACTGCCAAGATCTTGTGGAAAATGAAAAGGGCAGCTTCAAGCCAACTTGGGCACCACTAATGCAAATGCATTCCCTTAGGTGAAACTCTTTGCCTTAAGACTCGTTTTCTGAAGTTAGGGCCTGCATCTATGGAAAACACGATGTCAGAAGAGGAAAACTAGAGAAACTGCAGATGGTGTCTTGCAGGAAAACAGGATTGGGGCAGAAAGCAGGGGAAGAATGAAGGTCAGAGCTTTATGGGAGAGAAAGATAAGAGATAAAAAGAAGCATGAAGAAAGTGTATTAATTGTTTCAGCCCAAACCTGGGTTATAGATCTTTGATTAAAATTTATTTTTTTTGCCATTTGATTTACACTGGGGGTGTCAAACTCGATTTCATTGAGGGTTGCATCAGGGATGTGTTTGACCTTGGGAGTCTGGGTGGGTGTGGCCAGGGTGGGTGTGGCCAGTTTGATATCACTCGTGTTGGGAGCGCCTGTGGTGACCTGAATGCTCTGCTGTTGAAAATGGGCTCCCGAGCTCTGTTTTCGGCTGGGACAGCCTCCTGCAACTCTCTGCCACAGAAAACAGAGCTCCGTTTTCGCTGGCAGAGGCACTGTGGGCCGGTCCTTCGAGGGAGGCCCCAAGGACTAGATCTAAGCACCCCGTGGGCTGGATCCAGCCTGTGGACCTTGAGTTTGACTCCCCTGATTTACACACGCACACCACACCAACACACACTTCACTTACAAATTCTGTGCGGCTTAAAACTAAAGCAAGGTATCAAAATGTTACTATTTAAACTTGTTTAAACTAATTTTTTAATTAAGAAACAGCAACCTTACATTTTCAGATAAGCTATAGGGCTGTTGAACAAGCATCTGTAGTTTTCCCTCACCTTTTGTGAATAAGGTGGACATTTACATTTCCTCCAGAAAGGAAGACTCTGTACTGTAACATCTTTCTCATTTCGAGAGGTAGTTGCTACAAGAAAGACTCACACATTATCCAAGCTTTGGCTGGAATTCATCCCAGCCATTCCCCCCCATTTTGTACGACTGGGAAAAAGTACTTTTAATGAACCCGAAGTAACCGAATCAGCAAAGAAGTTTCAAACACACTTTGAACCTTTGTATGTTCAGTGGTTTCATACCGAGCATCAGTGTGACAGAACAGTGAAACTAAAGAAATCTATATTCAAACACCCCACTGGCCATAAAAATATCTAGATGATTTTGACACCCACACAACCCCCGCACTTAGTTGCCTTCCCTTAGAAACCTCACAAGGCTGCTACAGAAAGAAAGAATCTTTCGTTAGAGAAGGAAGATTGCTAGAATACACATCTAACAATATGCAATTTCGGGAGTTTTAACAAAATAAACCAGATGTGTAAGGCTCTGGCGATGATACTTCAAATGTATGCATCCTTCACAAGCAGATTTCTTCTAAGAACAAAGGCATGCACCACTTTTCATCTTGTTCCTTCTTCTCCTAAATTAGACATGACCTTTCCCATGCCAACGGCTGCCACAAGTAAATTGAGTAGCAATTTGTATTTTTGAATGAACCTGCTTTTCCAAGAGTACCCTGGGGAAGTTTTCTATCACTATTTGCTTTGTGTTACTGTGATTGATTGGCACAACACGGGCCTTTGCCCACATGTCAACAAGCACCCCAGTGGACCTAAGCCTTCTTATTTGTTTCATTAGAAAATCTACTGTGAGAGCAAATAGCTCATTTTCCAGTATAACATCCCGATGCAAATGCTAGGCCAAATTTGTGGGCGAGGACAGAATAAAACAAAAGATTGACAGCAACTGACTTCTTCTTCTGCAGAAGTGTAATTGTACATGTTCACCAGGGTCTGTCCATAATCTGCTTCGGAGCGGTCAGGTTGTTTTACACTGTCAAGTCAATCAACAAGGAAATTGATGGTTCTCATTTTACAAATGGGAAGTAAAGATAAAAGCAAAAAACACAAACAAACCCCAAAAAACCCTCCAAGTTTATTTCCCCAGAAAGAAAAAGATAGGGCTCCATTTTACAGCCTGTAAAAAAAGCTGGATAACTTTTAGAGGGCAGCAAAGAAACATGGAAAACTCTCTGCTGCCTCGATCCTTTTTTTTTTTTTTAAATGGCCATAAGTGTGAAAACGATCACTTTTTTTCTGTGTCATTGTAATTTTGAATGGTCATTAAATGAACTATTGTAAGTGAAAGACTACTTCTAATAATTTATGTGCAAGAAACACACGCAGAAAAAAAATAAGTCTTTGATCTTTAAAATAATGCATCCTAGCCACAGTCACAGAAACACAAAGTGGTTAATTATATAAAATGATAATTTACCAACAGATATCTTACACTTACTTTATTTGCAAAACGAATGTAGTTTGTATGTTTAGCCTGGATTTCATAAATTTCTATGTGCATGATCATACAGATTACAGAATCGTTCTATCATACAGATTAACAGAGTTGGAAAGGATCTTGTATTTCATCTAGTCCAACCCCACACCCAAGCATATCCTACACCATTTTTGACAGATGGCAGTCCAGTCTCTTCTTGAAGCTCCCACAACGTCTGAATGCAGGCTGTTCCATTGGTTGATTGTTCTCACTGTCAGAAAATTTCTCCTTATTTCCAGGTTGAATCTCTCCTTGTTCAGTTTCCATCCATTATTCCTTGTCTGGCCTTCAGGTGCTTTGGAAAATAGCTTGACCCCTTCCTCTCTGTGGCAGCCCCTCAAATATTGGAACACTGCTATCATGTCTCCCTAGAATACAATATATTAGATCCAACACTGTTGACTCCTAGGGAAAAAACAACAAATCGGTGTTTTATTCAACTCTTTCACTGTATTAATAGAAGTAGAATAATTTTTTTCTAGAGGAGCCTCAGCTTCTATGTATCATTTGCACCTTGTCCCTGACATTGGGATGCTTTCAAAAATGTTTTTTTAAAAAAAAACCTCTGCAATTCATTACATTGACCAAGCCTTTTCTTTTTTAAAATGTATATAAGCATGGGAAAATTATCTTTACCACAGCATCATCATCATAGAGTTCCACAATGATTACAGGAGGGAATTCGGCAATTTCCTTGGCTTCGCCATGAAGCTGAATATTATTAAAAAGCAACATCTGATTCCAGGTAGGAGACAAAGTTTGCTGAATGATCTAAGGGAGAAGGGGAAAAATAGTATATTAATAATAGCAGGGCTTGCAAGAAGATATTACAGTTTATCCTGGCAATAACCTGGTTTCTTTCAAATGAATTTGGCCATAGTTTTCAACATAATATATCCAAATGGCCAGGGTTAAAACAGGTTAAAAAGGTTAAAACAGGTCCTTTGATTGTCTTTAATGATTTTTTTTTCTTCCAGTCTTTGGGATTTTTTTAAAAATTATATTGTATGACTATCTTTATTGCATGCCACCTATAATCACCACAGAGGTGTGTGGTCTTGCACATTTCTAAAATAACTCTTTTTTTTTTTTAAATAAACCCTTGGCACTTTTAATTATTCAACCAACAATTTACAGAATGGGTTTTCCTATACCTGCTCACACCTGCGGAAGGATTTCTTCTGGGTTGCATTACCTAATTATTATTATTATTATTATTAATTTATATTTATATACCGCCCCATTCCGAAGACTCGGGGCGGTTCACAGCTT
>JANHFL010002312.1:75843-93860 GCA_032468155.1 Oxyrhabdium leporinum
CCACCCGCCAGCCCCCACCCTTCGGCCTTTGCCTCCCAGCAATTTGCCTCCTTGAAGCAAACAGCCTGTTTCAGCTTCAGCACAGTCTGATTAGCACAAAAAGCTGATTGTCGCTTGGATCGGCCTCCTGACGATCAGCTGTTTCAGGCTGCAGGGATTGCCATCACCTATTGCCAACTCCACACGCCCCATTTTTAGCCTCCGCATCCTGTTTTCAGCCTCCACGCACCCCGTTTTCAGCCTCTGTGTGCCCCATTTTCCACCCGTTCTGGCTGAAGGGGATCGGAACAGGCAGAAAATGGGATGCGCAGAGACCAAAAACAGGGCGCGCGGAGGCGGCAGTAGGCAATGGCAATCCCTGCAGCTTGAAGCAGCTGATCGTGGGGAGGCCGATCCAACCGACAATCAGCTGCTTGTGCTAATCAGGCTGTGCTGAAGCTGAAACAGGCTTTCTGCTGTTTGCTGCAAGGAGGCAAATTGCTGGGAGAGGCAGAGGCAGATTTTCCCCCCCTTGTTTTCCTCCCCAAAACCTAGGTGAGTTTTATACTTTGGAGCGTCTTATACTCCAAAAAATATGGTATATAGTAATCTGTATAACATAAAAGTCCCCATCGTTGTCCAAATGTTCTGGATTTCTTGATTGTCTTTAAAACTGCATTGTTGAGAAAGCTAGTGTTGGATGATTTCTACTATTATAGTTCCATATGGTGATATTAGTATGCTTTTATTGATCCATCTGCCTTGATAAATATGGGAATATAATGAAGTAGGTGTAAAAATGCACTTGTTTATGGAAGCAGAATTATTTGCATCAAGAGCCATCCTGAGAACTGTCAATGAGAAACAATATACTTGCTTAAGCAAAATGGGTAGCAGTTGTCCTCTTTATATTTTTGCCGCGCTGTTGAACAATGTAGCTTTGGGGGAAGGGAAACATTAAAATACATGAGGCTAATCTACATTACAACTGTCTGCGTGATTCTTCTGAATAAACAAAAGTTCAACCAACACATGATTTGCCTTGTTAGCACTCATTCTCCAAAGGACATCTGAAAGTTAGAATCAAGATTTTGAAAGCTTGGGATGGAAAATTCCCCATTTGCTTTTCACAGTTCATAATGATTTTATTTAATTATTTCACACACACACACACACACACACACACACACACACACACACACACACCCTTCCAGACAGTACAGATGGTTTATTTCAATTTATCCTCACAATTACCTTGTCAGGAGAAAGTGAGAACTGCAACTTGACAAATGTAACTCAGGGAATTGAAACTACTGTAATCTCCTCAGGTCTATTACTTGTCTTGGTGTTTGCCTTTCACTTGATTTGTCTATTGCCTCATACGGCTTCGTATTCCCACTAGTTCCCTTCCTATCTCCTCTCCTCATTAACCACATTCTCCCCAGTACTCCTCTACAGAATTTGCACAATAACATCAATTCAATGCAAATATTTTGCACCACTGTCATATTAATCATCTTGGACATACAGAAAGTTGCACAAAATCATACGTGCATACAAATGTCTTCAATAACTGATGGATCTATGTTCTGCTACTTATGTTTATCCCACCTTTATTTACTTTTTTATAACTAACTCAAGATGGTGAATATATCTAATAATTCTTCCTTCTCCTATTCTCTCCACAGCAACAACCCTGTGAGGGGAGTGAGTTGAATGAGAGTGATTGGCCCAAAGTCAGCCAGCTGGCTTTCATGACTAAGATAGGACTAAAAATCATGGTCTCCTGCTATTATTAAAATATATTAATGCAGACATATATTTTGCACCTTTTCTGATTTCATTCGTAAATATTCTACGTAAAAATGCTCATTGGGACATCAAAAGGAAGATTCAATGGTTTCTTCTACAAAAGATAACATTTCTTTAAATAGAGATATGGAGCTGTGGCAATGAAAATCCACAAACAGTGCAGCTTTCTGGCAATTAAATCAGCTCTAATAATTGGATCACTTCTGTGGTGACTGTACCTGGACTGATTTCCATGGAAAATTATGCATACAGTAGTAATTTCTCCTGAGAGACATTATAGCCTTTGCATACAATAACTGCATTTATTGCTGGTCAAACTGAATGATATAGGCTTATTAGGTCAGGCTTCCTCTCCAAATGTGTTGGGATTATAATTATCAGAACTCTAATCAAGAATGATCATTGTTAGCTTTACATGCCAGGGGGAGATGTTAATCAAATTTAAGAAATTACATATGTAAATCCGATTGCTTGGGCCTGACAAACAGTCTGTATAAACCATGAATAGGCCAGAGGATCTCTGGTTATATGGAAATTTACTTAAGACTCAATGTGCATTGGAAAAGAAATATTGGAGTTTGTGGGGCACACTGTAAAATTCCATCTTATTACAGCCATTCACTGGTCATGTCCACACATATAGGTATGTCCTTCACACACTGTCCTGCAATCCTATTTAGACCCCAAACTAGTAGAGGGATTCAGCCGATTCGCACCAGTTCAGGCGAACCGGTTGTTAAATCACACACACACCACATCAAAGTGGATCCTAGGCACTGTACTGCACTGCAATGGAGAAATAGGCAACGGAGTGACTGGCGCAAGAGAAGGAGAAGGCCACTTTCCCTCTTTCTTCTCCCTGCTCCTCCTTCCCTCATGCCGGCTGCTCCATTGTCCATTTCTCCATTGCAGCGCAGCACCCAGGATCCACTTTGATAGTGGGTGGGTATGTAATTTAACAACTGGTTTGCCCAGGGTCAGGTTGGCCATCGCGGAAGGCTTGGTTCCACATGTGTGGCGGAGCTGGAGGACAGGGATGGGCCACGGCTCCCACGACAGCCAACCTGACCCTGGGCAAACCAGTTGTTAAATTGTTTGAATCCCACCACTGCTCAAAACTATTCATGTTTGAATACCTACATTGGTATTTCTTGCAATAGCTGATATTACGCTGCAATCAGTAGGGTAATCCACATTAGCAGGGAACCAGCAGTGGGGTTAGGGCTAGGCACTGCAGCTCTTGAAAGGATTACAAAATAAACCTCAATAGTGTTATACCTTAGTGTTGCAATCAGAGTTACAATAGTCTAAAGTATTACTACGTGTAGTTTATGTGAGCTGAACTTTGATCAGTTCAATTTCATCCAAAAATGGAAGGAAATTTATGGACTAGTGCTATCCAAATCAGTCCTCTGCACCTGTCTTCATTTTTATACCTCCTTCATAGTTTTGTGAGCTCTCCTTTCCAATATACAATTGATTTGGACAAAACGTATAACAAGCTACTCATAAACTGGGTCTGCAAAATCAGTTTACACCAATTTGCACATATCAAATTATTATTAGCAAAACTCCTCACTTCCTATTTTAAATCTAGCAGACAACAATGCTTTCTGGTCAAGAATGAAGGAGAAAAACCGCTGTGTGTGTATGGAGAAGGTTGTAGCCGAGTATGTCTTATGCCAAATCTAATTATCTTTTCTGCATGTCTTCTCATGTCTTCTCTCAGCTTGATCTCAAATAACAATAGGCAAGCTGTTGTCCTATCGAGCAGGGACCAAGATGTAGCTTTGATCACAGAGATAAAGGGACAAGTTTGGGAGGAGTTCCCGGGAACTATTATTGGCACTTCCAGAAACTGTGCTTGAGGACTGATGAGAAGAATACCTTAAATACTTTGAAATTCTTTGATAATGAGGGACAATGCATAACTTATTTCCCCTCCTATGTAGGATTCCCAGCGAAGCCTTTTTATTACATTTTTAATGTTCATACTCATACAAATTCTGTGAAGCAAGATTTCATTAAAAGTGAATCACAGAGGTGTCCAATGCTCTCACCGATATAATAGGCTTGTTTTGCATGGTGCACCAATGACTTTAATCCAAATGTAATTTGCTAAAATGTGCTACACAATGAAATTATAAAATAAAACTTTAAAATGTCCATCAATTTCCATTTGCATTTTAAAAATTAAATTATGGGCATGAACTCAAAACAGGACATGTTGCAGATAGAAAATTCACGTGACACAGGGAAGTTCTTCTTACATTAATTTTCATTTTTAGTGAAATGAAGTTCAAAATTAAATTTGGATTGCAAATTACAGTTTTATGTAGGCCTCCTATTACTGCCTAAGAAAAGCTGAGGTCCCCAAAGATGAAGCTAATTTGTACCTGTAATAGGGCTCCAAATTCCATATGTTACTCTGGCAGAAAAATAAGCTGATGGTTTGAAATGAAAGACCAGGCCTTATTATTCCCCTTAATAAAGAACCAGGATTATATTAGACTAGAAAATCAATGGCCATGACAAGAAAACTTGTCAGGCAATAGACTCAAACTCAATCACAAGGATGCAGATGTTTTGTGTTTTTCTATTTATAAGAATCTCATTTGACAAACAGGTGTTGATATGCACAGTGGAGATTTATCAATTGTTTTAATTCTAAAAAGAAACAAGGAAAGTACTCATTACTTGACCTTCCAAATAGTGCTATTAATCTGTTTGGAGAAGCAGGGGTGGGCTGTTGCATGGTCACAGAGGTTCCGGTGAACCTCTTGCTCTCAGCTCTGGCTGGCTCCACCCACCCACCCCTGCCCTAAGCTATTGCTAAATAACTCACCTTTCTGCCTCCCACGCTGCTCAGGTGAGCTCCGCGCCGCCCCTGCTGCACTCACCGGAGCTGTTTTCATCATCAGCTTCCTCCTTGTAGCTTCGCATGAGCCCCAAAGTGGCGTGTGTGAGCGAAGCAAGCGTGCGCATGAATGCGCATGTGCAACCAGCAAAAGCAAGAGCAGCCCGCCCCTCTGGAGAAGTGATTGTTTACACTGGTGCAATGCACTGACATTCATTCTGGGCCCGTTCTTTCCCTCAAAGAGCATTTTGCCAATAAATTAGATGCTTTCAGCTGACAAATAGTTCAATTTAATTTGAAAATGACATGCACAGGAGTTTCCCAATTGCCTGCTTTGTCCATCTGTGGATAATATGTCTTTGCCTTCACTTACCACATTTGTTCCAAGAGCTGGACAACTAATCCGATTTAAATAGTGACAACCTTTCTGAGGATACACTGTTTTAGAACCAATTATCCCAATTCCCATTAAATAAATGTGTGAAAAGCTCAATGTAAATGATTTTTAAGGCATAATTAAGCTCATAATTAAATTCATTTTTGGACAAATCACCATTTGCTGGGTTTACTTACGGCAGAACATCATAAAGCAAGAATTTCAAGTCAACCTGGTTGAGTTTTGACACAGAGGTCAGAACCAAGTAAGGATCGTGGTTTTTTACAATAGCCAGAAAAATAGGAAGCTTCCGTTTGAATAGAGCACCAGCATGTTTTTCAGCAAAAGTTGTATAAATTCAACCGATGTAACAATTTCCCACGAAGGAATGTAGCAGAAATTCTCTTCTAGCATTGCTGTTTTATATGAAAACTGGTTCTGTATTCACATCCATAAACGATTTTTATTGAAGACACAATATAGATCAAATACCAATGGACTGCTGCACCCAGGTAAACTAGGTAAAAAAGAAACCAGTCTTTCTTTTCCCTTCTGTTATTTTGCTTTAAAAGCTACAGTAGATAGAGTTTAAATATAAAATACAAAATCCACACAAGCAATGAAACAAAGGGCAACTTTGCTTTCTTTGTGGTTTTTTAATGAAGAAGAAATGCTATCTCCTCCAAAACCTTGATATTGCTTCTGGAAGGAAGACTTTCATAAAGTTAAATATCACCTCTCCCCATTAACTTCACCGTAGCCTTCTATTTTATCTCAACTCTCATATCTGTAAATGCGGCACCTTGATTTTTCTGTATTTCTATCATTTCCTAGACCTAAACCATTACTCAGACCCAGGGCTAATTCACTAGCTGTCTTAGCAAATTCATCACTCTTATTGTGTCTGCTTCCAGCTATGTGGATTTGTAATAGATATATTTCATACTTCACTTCCATCTCATATCTCTTTGTCCTTTCCTAATCACTATCCCCCACAACATTTGCCTCGGATTCATATCTCCAGCGTTCTGTTTTCTTCAGCATTCAGAATGCCTTTATTTTGCCTGGATGCAATTTTATACTACCAACTTCTACAAGATACATTGCATTAAATAGGCTAAGACGTATGAAGAATGGTTGTAGGAATTGTGTATATCTAGTCTAGTGAAAAGAAGAACTGCCACAAAGCAGAGAGGGTCAACCTATTTCCCAAAGCACCAGAAAGCAAGATAAGAAACAATGGATAGAAACTAACCAAGGAGAGAAGCAACCCAGAACTAAGGAGAACTTTCCTAACAACGAGAACAATTAACCAGTGGAACAGTTTACCTTCAGAAGTTGTCGTTGCTTCATCACTGGAGGCTTTTAAGAAGAGATTGGACAACCATTTGTCTGAAATGTTATAGATCTCCTGCTCGAGCAGCGGGTTGGACTAGAACACAGGTGTCAAACTCGATCGTGTCATGTGACATTTTTTGCCTTTGCGGAGCTGGGGTGGCCGTGATCTACGTTTGACGCATCCAGTCCACAGGCCACCAGTTTAACACCCCTGTACTAGAAGATCTCCAAAATCCCTTCCAACTTTGTTATTCTGTTCATTAAATCTGTTAAATAAGTAAAACTTTGCATTTTATTCTTCTCCGCTTCTCTTTAACTTTTTGGTGTGCCACCAAAAATTTCAATTTGGCTTTACTATTGTCCAAACGCCCAGGACCAAAGTAAACATTACAAGAAAGATATAGGTAGAACATCATTCTACTTGTCTCCGTAGTATTTGCTTTCTTTTGTGAGGGAATAGCATCACATTGCTTCTATTAAACATGCTCTGTCACGGAGTTAGTAGAATCTAACTTTATAGTGTGAAAACATTCTTTCCATCATTAATACAGGTAGTCCTCGACTTACGACCGCAATTGACCCAACATTTCTGTGGCTAAGCAAGGCAGTTAAGTGCGTTTTGCCCCATTTTACAGCCTTTCTTGCCACAGTTGTTAAGTGAATTCTTAAGTGGTTAAATTAGTAACATGGTTTGTTAAGTGAGTGTGGCTTTCCCATTGACTTGGCTTGTTGGAAGGTCACAAAAGATGATCACAGGACCTCGGGACTCAGCAACCGTCATAAATATGAACCAGTTGCCAAGCATCCTAATTTTGATTGTGCAACAACAGGGGATGCTGCAGTAGGCTTAAGTGTGAAAAACACTTGTAAATCACTTTTTTCAGTGCTGTTGTAACTTCAAACAATACTTCAATTCGAGGTAGTCCTTGAATTAAAATCATTCATTTGGTGACTGTTCGAACAAAAACAGCCATTTGTTCATTTTGGTATGAAAAATTCTACAAATTCTACAAGAATTCTACAAAGCCATTCCAATCGCTTTGTACAGACAGCATTTCCCATCCACTCCCCACAATGCCCTATGAAACAGGCAAGGCAGTTGTGCAAGCAAAGACTTAAGCGTAACCATCAATGAATGATTAAAGCCTGAAAATAAACCTATCAAATTTACAGACTCTACATTCCTGTTACATGTGTTAGTATGAGCACTAAGAAAACACATCTATTGTGCCGTATGGCTATGCAGCAGCAAACCCCATCCTCTCCTTGCCTTCCGTGTGGATGGAACACAGCTTTTTCCGCATAGAATAGGCAGTTGATGAAGACAGGATACACACGAGCAAAATAAACAATAACAGTGCTGACAGGAGTGCAAATATTACTGATTAGGGAGGGGTTCTTGCAATTAAATCTCTCTGCAGGATTTCTGTGGCAGAAGCCACGGGAGAGGTGAATTCTATTATCAGAGTAAGGGAGCAGCCATAAGAAGTCACCGCGATGGCTTGCTAGATCAACAGAGCTGTTATTAAAGGCTTGACTGGATTTAGGTAACTGGGGCAAAACCCCGAAGAGACAGAACTCCTCCCTGTTTTCAGAAGAACAGAAAGAGTCGGCATGTTTTTAAAAAGTCTAAATGTCAGGCTCAAAGCAGTACAAACAAATGCTTCCCTTCAAGGAAGATTCAAGAGGCCTCCATTCCTCACATCTTTGTTGTGACATGAAGGGACAGACTGTACAGTACAGGTAGTCCCCGACTTACAACCATTTTGGTTCAAAGTTACAACGGCACTGAAAAAAGTGACTTACGACCAGTTTTCTTCACACGGCCATTGAAGATCCCATGATCCCACGATTTAAAAAAAAAAATCAGGTACTTGTCCAGTAGCTCATATTTATGATGGTTGCAGTGTCCCAGGGTTGGGTGATCCCCTTTTGTGACCTTCTGACAAGCACAGTCAATGCGAAAGCCACATTCACTTAACAACTGTGTTACTATCTTAACAACCGCAGTGATTCACTTAATAGCAGTGTTAAAAAAGGTTGTGAAATGGGGCAGAACTCACTTGACTACTTTACAACAAAATTTCCGGAGTCCGTTTTGGTCATAAGTCGAGGGCTGCCTGCATTGCTTTGCTTTTCTCTGCTTGGCAAGATGTAAAAGCCAGAAATGTAGCTTCTGTGTAAATGTAGTTCCTCTGCTGAAGCTTCTTGCAAAGTCTGAGAGTCCTGGAGAACATTCTATGCTCCAAGTGTCCTCTAACAGCTCTTTCCAAAGCCCCCTCTGCTCTGGGGATGTCGCTGTGCTCCTGTCCTGCCCATCATGACCACTTCTTTTAGGGTGTACCTCTCCCATCCAAAATTGTTCCCTGTTTCTGTTATTCAGAATAGCAGCCATTCTGGTTAAAATGCTTTTAATCCTTCAAGGGCCCATACATGTAACATCACCACCCTGGAATTCTTTGTACTCCAGGGCAATCTAACTCACTCCCCGAGTCCTGGGAGGAGCTGAAATGATAGCCATCATCTGTAGTGTTGTCTTCTGCCTGTAGATGCCATTTGTATGACTTGATTGACATCGTGGGGAAAAATTATTAAGTGCTTACGTAATGCACCTGCAGAGAGAAGCGCTTTTCAGAAACCTCACTGTTGAACCAGTAGGGTTTCAATCAGACTTTGATGTGGCAGGATTCTTGATGGCCTTTGGGCTGTGTGATGGAATTAACAATCTTCTCAGATAAGGCTATCCACATTGTGTGTGTGTGTGTGGGGGGGGGGTTTAAAAGCAGATAGTGTGATAAAAGCAATTTATTCTAAGCTGTTAAAAGAGCACATGTTGAAATAAAAATTGAACCAAGTCACACACAAATGATCCCTGACAAATATCTACCTGAGACATATTTATCATAGATTTTAGATTCTCTTTTAGATTGGGGGATTCGATCTAATCGTTTAGAACAGTGTGCTCAATGGAGCCTGAAATTCTAGAGCAGGTGATGTTCATTGTACATATATAGCTATGACTATATTCCAAATAATTTATATATACATCTCAAGGTTGAACTGTGAAATCCTTGGTGCTCTCTGAGCTTGGTTGTTTGCTTGCAGACATTTCATTAGCCAACTAGATAACATTATCAATACAATTAAGAGTGGCGTTTGCTCCCTGTTTTTATACAGTAGCTTGTCCTGCCAGTGTTGGTGGGAGTAGAGTATCCTCCTTGGTAATTCTTTGATTGAACATTTTCTGCTTGATAGTTTGTTGGTGATAATCTCCGCTTATCTGGGTGTTGGCTGTTTGGAGGGGAACCTTTTTGGTTTCCTTCTTAGTTTTTTTATTGTCTCGTTTGAACAGTGTGTAATTATGTTTTATTTCTCTGTATCTGTTGATGGCTGATCTGACTAAATGTCAACCTTACAGGAATTCTCTAGCATTTTTGGATTTGGCTTGGTTCAGGATACTCTTGTTTTCTGAGTTGAAACTGTGGTTGAGCCTGTCCATGTATTGTGAAATGAAGGATTTTCATTGTGTCTTCTGAATGCTAATTGGTGTTCACAGATGCAGTTTACTAGTCTTCTGTCTGCCTATCCCACATAGTAATGTTTTTTCTTCTTGGGCTGCTGGGTCTTTTGATTTACAAAAGATATTTTGGAGGACTTTAGTTGGTTGTGTGCTATGGTGATACTGTGTGGCTGCAACGGTCCATTACCACAATTGGCAACCACAATCTTGTCTGTTATATATGATGTCATGTGAATGCTTTGCTCAATGACTGCAATCCCAACATTCCCGTTGCATTTGTTAAGTTATCTGGCACGTCATCACACAGATGGACTCCCAGGAAAGGAAGGCCGAATGCCTGGAGTGGAGCAGATAGGCTTAACTCAGCAGCTGAAAATCCTCATGTCTGAAATCCAAGTAGGATTTTCAGCCCCTGAGCAGAGAGACACTTCATCAGGATGTAGAAATGGAGCTCAAATCTTCACAATTTGACCACCCAATCATATTACATACCGGAGTCGTGGCATAATATTTTGTGATGGCTTTATAAGTCATTCTGGACCATTATTAGACAAATGGTTGTGAATATCTGTTATTTCTGTGGGGGGTTTTATATGCATGGCAGTGTTATCCTTTTCATACATTGTGTTGGTTGTGCTTTAGTTAATTAAATGGTCAGGCATTTTGTTTGAAGATGGTCCGCTGCCTTTTTCTGGTGTTCCAAGTTACTGAATTATGTTTATGCTTATGTGAATAAACTTCTCCCACAGCTTTTCTTGTGGGAAGTAGGTTTCTAGTCTGAGTTCTTTTTTGAGAGACTTGCATTTCCAATTTGCCATCATTTCCTCTGCTAATGAGGATATCCAGGAAGGGCAATGTGTGTTATTTTCTTCTTCCCTTGTAAATTCTTTTGCATTCATTTGAAGATGTTATCATTTCATGTGTCTTTTCTAATTGTTTTTTTTTATGACGATGATGATGATGAAGGTGTTATCTACATACCATATCCATACTTTTGATTGTATGTATGTGAGTGCTATAATTTCTAGATGGTCATTACATTCTCTCCTATTGATCCCGAGAGTGATGATCCTGCAAATGTTCCTCCAATTTGTCGGTATATCTGTCCATCAAGCTAAAAGGCGGTAGTGAGGCCATGGTTGATAAGATCCATGATTCTGGATATTTCATTCATTGGCTAGACAGGTGTGCTGTGTATGATAGTACTGCTGGCATGGATTCTTCACTAATTCTGGATCTATGGTTGTGAAGAATGCTGCGACATTAAATGAAACCATAATTTCATCTTCTTCTATTTTTAGGTCTTTGATTTTCTGGAGGCATTATAGCGGGGTATTGACAGAATATTCATTCCCCTCTATGAGATTTCTAAGCTTTCTTGTAAGTTCTTTGACTATGTTGTAAGTTGGGATTGCTGGTACAGATACACTTGGACAGACAAGTTTGTTGGGCCTGTATATTTTGGATTGTCCATAGAAACTTGGGAGGATGGGTCCATTATTTTTCATCTGCCACTGAACTCCTTTTGTGATTTGGAAACTGCTTGTATATGCTGTGGAAACTTCTGTGAGGTATTTTGGTTTGCTTTGTGCCGCTCATTAACACTGAGCCGAATTCCTCTCATTTTGTGATTTCCCTCACTGCTCCAAAGTTGTGCTTATTTTCAAGGAGGATAATTCTAACCACATCTCCATTCAAAGTCTTCAGAGCAAGGAAACAACCATTTTAGATGAAACAGTTTTATATTCATTACTGTTTCTACATTGCCCATAGACAGTGACACAGTCCATTAGATTTCCATTTTCCATCCTGGCAACAAGTGAATAGCCATATTTTCCACAACATCAGTAACTTGATCGTGCACTCCAACAGAAGCTACTGTTGAAAAACCATCTGCTTTACCCTCCCAAATCAATTGGATTTTATGCACAAACTTGTTTTTAAAAATATTTCTCAGGACGACCTAATGAAATCTGTCAAATTATGTCCAGTGGCGCATTTTCCCAAGCAAAGGCATGCACAAGGAACAATAATTTAGATCACAGTGGGTGAAATTTGGAACAGTCTCCCTGACGCTAATAACATTTTTACTCTTGAATGCAACTGCATTCTGGTTTTTAAAGAATGGAGCTTCAGATTACACTAACTGTGATGCTTTCTTAAAATGGCAAAAATAAAAACAGAGTTTTATCTGAAGAGAATCAAGACTAAAATGTATGATTGCTCCAATATAATTTCTTAAGCAGCAGTCTTCAGCACATAACATAGGAGGGGAGAGCTGCTGAATTCCATAGGATTTTCCTTATCTCTGAGTCTTCTGTTCTTTCTGTATTTGTCTATGGCAAACTGAATTCATAGTACATAAATATAAGAAAACATGCTTTCATAAATACCTTCAAGCACACTGTAAATTTGATTCTTTTTGCCCCAGGCCATTGCACTCCATGACTGAATCTTGCGAGAAAGCAAATGCCCTCTCCATACTCAGAGAAGCATTGATTGGCAACGTCGATTTTCCTCTCTGAGTTCAAGCAGACCTAACTAAGTGGGTTTACCCTCCAATGGGATTTTTCCATACATTTTACTTTGAAATGAGGAAAAGGTGAGCTGAAAAAGTCATTGTCCGCCAAACCATACCGATGCACTGCGAATTCATTCATGACATCCATTTTCTGTTCCGAGTTCCAGGTAAAATGCATGGAAAAATCCCATTGCAGGATAAAGCCACTAAGGGTTAGGGTTACGTCCCCATTAATCCGTAGAGGAAAATTGATGTCGCCAATGAATTTGCAGCACATCGATATACTTATGAGCACACTTACTTTCTGAGTCCACCTTTTCTAGCTTTCCAGGTAAAATGCATGGAAGAATGTGGCCATCCAGGTATGCTACCTTGGACAGCTATAAAAGGAGGTCTCTAAACATCAGGACCCTGCTTAGCATACTGAAATGTAGCAAGCACACTGTTAACAAAGATTTTTCTCTACGAGTCCATGGGGATGGAACCATAACTCTAAGTGGGATTACCCTCCAAAGGGATTTTTCCACGTATTTTTCCTGGAATGGTAGAAAAGCCTGACTGAAAAACTCAGCAATCTCCTAAGCAAACTGACGCACTGTGAATTCATTGACAACATCGATTTAACTCTACAAGTTCATTGCGACGTAATCCTAACTCTAAGTGGGTTTATCCTCCATTGGGATTTTCCATGTATTTTACCTGCAAAGGTAGAAAAACTGGACTGAAAAGATCATTGGCCTCCTAAGCATACCAATATGCTGTGAATTCATTGATGACAATGATTTTCCACTACGAGTTCATGGGACCATAACCCTAACCCTAAGTGGGTTTACCCTCCAATGGGATTTTTCCATCTCTTTTACCTGGAAAGATAGAAAAATGGACTGAAAATGTCAGCACCCTCCTCAGCATATCAACAAGCTCTGAATTCGTTTCCTTGATTCCTCTTGCTCTCTAAATAAAGGGGTATTGAAAAAATCCAGTGGGATTTTTTCGATGTATTTTACTGATACACGGTGAATTTAGTCCACCTTTACTAACCTTGCAGGAAAATTGATGGATAAATCCCATTGGAGGCTATACCCAAATAGGGTTAGGGTTAGGTTCCTGTGATCCTGGAGTAGAAAATGGATGTCACTAATGAATTTAACATCGATCACTATGTTCAGCAGGCCATTGACATTTCTGGTCCACCTTTTCTACATTTTCAGATAAACTGCTTGGAAAAAAATCCCATTAAAGGGTAAACCCGCGTAGGGTTACTATTACAAATCCATAAACGTCTAGAAGGAAATTGATGTTGCCAATGAATTTGCAGCGCAAAGGTATGCTTAGGAGGACACTGAATTTTTTAGTCAGCTTTTTCTACATTTCCAGGAAAAATACATGGGAAAACACCATTAGTGGGTAAACCCATTTAATGTTATGGTGACGTCCCCATGAACTCGTAGAGGAAAATTGATGTCACTAATAAATATGCAGTGCATAGGTAGGCTTAGAATGGTGCTGATCTTTTCATTCAGGCTTTTCTATCTTTCCAGGTAAAATACATGTAAAAATCCCATTGGAGGATAAACACACTTAGGGTTAGGTTTACGTCCCCGTGAACCCATAGAGGAAAATAGATGTTCCCAATGATTTCGCATCGCACAGATATGCTTAGGAGGGTGCAGACTTTTTCAGTAAGCCTTTTCTACGTTTCCAGGTAAAATACTAGGGAAAATCACATTGGAGGATAAACCCAGTTAGGGTTAGGGTTACGTCCCCGTGAACTTGAAGAGGAAAATCAATGTTGCCAATGAATTCGCAATGCATAGGTATGCTTAGGAAGGTGCAGACTTTTTCAGTACACCTTTTCTACGTTTCCAGATAAAATACATGGGAAAATACCATTGGAGGATAAACCCACGTAGGGTTAGGGTTACGTCCCCGTATGCTCATAGATGAAAATCGATGTCGCCAATGAGTTCGCAGCATGTAGGTAAGCTTACGATTTTCCTCTATGAGATCATGGAGACATAAACCAACCCCTAAGCGGGTTTACCCTCCAATGGGATTTTCCCATGTATTTTATTTGAATATATACAAAAGTAGTCTGGAAAAGTCAGCACTCTCCAAAGCATAACTATGTGCTGAAAATTCGTTGGTGACGTAGACTTTACTATATGAGTTCATGGGGACGTAACCCTAACCCTAAGTGGGTTTACCCTTCAATGAGATTTCCCCATGTATTTTACCACGAAAGGTAGAAAATGTGTACTGAAAAGGTCAGTACCCTCCTAAGCTTACCTAGGTGCTGCAAATTCATTGGCTACATCTATTTTCCCCTACAATTTCAAAGGGACGTAACCCTAACCCCAAGTGGGTTTACCCTTCAATGCGATTTTTCCATGTATTTTATTTGAAAATGTAGAAAAGGTGGACTAAAAATGTCAGTGTCCTCTGATGTATTTGGAATTCATTGGCGACATCCATTTTTCACTACAATATCAATTTTCCTGGAAAGTTAGAAAAACTGGACTGAATTCTCAGTACATCGGTAAAATACATTGAAAAATTCAACTACATTTTTCAATATACCTTTATTGAGAGAGCAAAATGGATCGTGCCAATGATTACACAGTACGTCAATATGCTTAGGAGGGGACTGACATTCTCAATCCATTTTTCTATCTTTCCAGGTGAAATACATGGGAAAATCCCATTGGAAGATAAACACACTTAGGGTTAGGGTTATGTCCCCATGAACTCGAAGACGAAAATCGATGTCGCCAATGAATTCGCATCGCATAGGTATGCATAGGAGGGCGCAGACATTTTCACTCAGGTTTTTGTACCTTTCCAGGAAAAATGCATGGCATAATCCCATTGGAGGATGAACCCACTTAGGGTTAGGGTTCCTACCCCCCCCCCCAGCCAAATGTAAAGGCTAAAAGCAATTTACAGACAGTCATTACAACAATTCATTTAGTGACCATTGAAAGTTACAAGAGCACTGAAAACAATGTCTTGTGACTTTTTCTCACTTTCATGACATTTGCATCATCCCTATGGTCAGATGATCAGAATTTGGATGCTTACTAACTGGCTTATATTTTTCAACATCTTCTTTTAATGACTCCATAATCTCTTGCGGGGTGGAGTCTGGGCAACTGAATGGAGCTGAATGTTTACTGGCCAGATGCCCTTCCTGTCGCCAATGCAGAGTTTTATTCAGTAGATATATTTTCATTGTTTCCAGAGAGAGAAATACCTGCCTTTACCTAGGATCAAACTCACAGCCTTCTGATTGTGAGGTGAGAACTCCACCTCTAGGCCACTGCACCACTCAACTGGCTCATATTTATGACAGTTGTAATGTCCTGGGGACAGGTGATCACCTTTTGCAATCTTCTGATAAGCAAAGTCAATGGGGGAGTAAGATTTACCTTAACAACCATGTTACTAACTTAACAACTGTGGCAAGAAAGATAATAAAATGGGTCAACAGTCACTTAACAACTATCTTGATTAGCGAAAGAAATTTGGGGCTCAACTGTGGTCATGAGTCAAGGACTACCCCTATGAATAGGAAATTAATACAAATAGCATATGAATGGGATATACGAATAGGATGTCAATATGTTGAAAGAAGGATGGTTTCCAAAGAAAGTAAAGGATGGAAGAATAGAGAGAAAGGTGTTAATATAAGGTAGTTTTAGTTGTATTTCTTCTTTTTTCCCTTATCTCCAGGGTCCAAGATGTTTTGCTTACTGTTCTTTTTAATGTGCTGGACATAATGTTGCTTATACTGGAAAGTATATATAGTGGATGTATATGTAAGTTTGCCTGAATAACAAAATCACACAGTTTGGGCCATCTAACTGGATTCATGAAGAGATCCCAGTTATATGAGTTCTCTGCGAACTATAATTGTTTTTGACCAAATGCTTGCTTGTATTAACACTGCATATTTATACCCTTTCCAAAACCTTTGGTTGCAGTATCATCAAATTAACTAACTTGAGTACTGAGCTTGGCTTAGCTGTATATTTATTTATTTCATTTAATTGCCTGCAAGGTTACAATTCTTACGCTTTGTACAAATTCATTAGCCTGCCTGCGCTGCAATTGAAATACTAATTTTATTAAACCGGAGTTGACAGCATTTATAAAACTTTATATAGTATATGATTTATTCATCTATGCATTTTAAATATATTTCTCTAGACATAATTTCATATCCATCCTTAACTGAGCTATTTTGTCTATATAATTGTGACTGGCCACGTACGTGTATGTCCTTTACATTTTTTTCCCCCCAAAGCACACATATTATACAAAAAGAATAATACAAGAATTTCCAGATGACTGTATTCCTATTGTAGTCCTGATGACCTAGTAGCTCCAGATTTATAGGAACACTATTATATTATTTGAGAGTTATAATTTATTTCAGATACATTGTTTAAAGCAGCCCATTTTAAATAATGGAAGATATATTTAGTCAGTAGCATATTCTGCTGTTAGCAATGCTATTGTTTCCTTCTTTTCTCATTTAATTATTACAGGATTTTTGAAAAGAGGCATATTAAATTAAGCTTTAGTAATACATTGTGTCCTATCTCTCTCTTATTTCCTTGTTTTAATGAAACAGGACATATTTTATTATCAGGAATCTAGTCCACACTGAAGCCTACAGTTATGTATGTATGAAAAATGTTGAGATTGTGAAGCAATAACTGAATGAAATTACTTCAAAGAATATATTTTTTTAATGTATCCATCATGGTTCTCTATAGATAGGCAACGCCACGGAATGTATGATTTGGCATGGCAGTCTGATTGTAACGTGGTGCAAAGGACTGCCTCTATCTCATTAATGGGTATTTGATCTATGAGTAAAAGAGTTTCAGTCCATACCATCTGTGGAGAAAGGAGAAAGACCCCTGTCTGAAAACACCAAAGAACAGTTGGTTATCAATATACCAAAATAAAAGCTGCTCCAGATGTAGTTTCAGAGAGGAGCACATAATCCAGGACATGGGAATACAGTACACCGGGGTCCCTAACCCCTGGGCCATGGACTGGTATTGGTCCATCGCCTGTTATGAACCAGGCTGTGAAAGGAGGGGGGGAGGGGGGGCGAGTGAGTGAAGCTTCATCTGCGCATGCACAGAATCTAGATTATGTGAGAAACCATCAGCATTCTCCCCAGGCAACAAAAGACATTTTTTCTTCCAAAACCTATCCCTGGTGCCAGAAAGGTTGGGAACCACTGCAATAGGCTTGGATTCAAATTCTATGAATTGATTGGCTGCAAAATCTAATCTTCGAATGGCCTTGAAGATATGGCTATGCCAACTAGACTGGGGCCTTTATGGGGATGTGGCAAGTTGGAGGTGGCTAATGGAGGACAGAACACCCCATATTCTCTCTGGCATACTTTTCTCCCTCCCTCTCTGTCGTGCTTAGTTTTATCTTAATTGAGTTTTTCAGTGCAAGATCTTTATTTACTGTTTTAACATTTTATTCTGCATTTTATTCAACGCCTGAATAAATAGATGAGAGAGAGAGAGAGAGAGAGAGAGAGAGAGAGAGAGAGAGAGAGAGAGAGAGAGAGAGAGAGAGAGAG
>JANHFL010002312.1:93960-109711 GCA_032468155.1 Oxyrhabdium leporinum
GATGGATGGATGGATGGATGGATGGATGGATGGATGGATGGATGGATGGATGGATGGATGGATGGATGGATGGGCGGACAGACCGATTGACCTACCTAGGAGCTATCAGGGATGATAGGCAGACAGACAGGCATACCTAGGAACTATCAGGGATGAGGGGGCCCATACACTCATGTGAACAATTCACCTCTTGATGTGCTATCATCAGGAAAAGCAAATTAAAATTAACCACTCCCATCTCACCAACCCTTCCATTCCAGGGTTGTAGACATTCCTCCTCTGCTTAGCTTCTCTATAGATCTGGCCAGTGTCACCACTGGCAGTACCAAGCAGGCACTTACAATTAAAGTTTTTTTAAAAAATCTGTGATGGTATTATTATAAAATATACAGGAATAGATGGACAAGGAAAGCCCTTGCTATAAAAATAACAGAAGCTGAGCAGGCTCTCTAACAAGCTAGAGATATATGAAGCCATAGGTTTAGTCTTATTCATCTTCCCTGACCTTACTTTCTCATGCGCGAGGGGTGGGATGTGGACTTCACCCTCATCTGGCAGAGGCGGGGATCTATTGACCGCAGCTGCTACTTCAATTAATGGCTTTCCATTAGTAGATATTCTGGGGAGTTTATGGAGCAGGCAAACTAATGAATTTGTGTAAAGCATAAGGCTTCGTAACCTTACAGGCAATTAATTCCAGCAAATAGATATTTAGCTAAGCCAACCACAGCACACATTTAGTTAGTTTGGTGACACTGTAACCAGAAGTAGGGCTTGAAAATGATGCAAAACATGCAATTTGGAATGAGATAAGCAAACATTTAATCAAGGCCCAGTTATATTTAAAATTTAAATTGATTTGATATCACATAATTGGGATTTCTTCATGAATATTATTTGATGACCTGAACTGCAAACATAATGATAGAGTTCCATTCAAAAAAATATCTGAAGTCCTACTTGGCACATGGAGGGCACCAGGTAGACAGAGCTTCCTTAGCAGTTTGCTGTATGAAGTAGATGTTAAGAACATAGAGCTGTTAAGAGATACATGTGACAAGCGAGGAGCAGATCAACGGTTCTATTGCCTCATTTAGAAAGTGTGGGTTTCTAATGGTTTCAGTGCCTTGTTTTATATTAGGGACATAGGTTTCTAGAACTGGCTGTAGTCATGAAAAAAATGATGCTAAATGCATGGTGACAAGATAATACCACACCTGTTCTTTTTTACTGGCATCTTGATTTTGGAAGGAAATAGGTAAGTCATGGGATTCGTAACAGGTCATCATAATTCGGTCATAACTCAGTTCATAATTTTGTCCCTTGCCTCCCATGCCCTCTTGTACAGCAGCCCCAACTTTTGGGGCACCAGGGATCGGTTCTGTGGAGAGAGGTTTTTCCACGTACTGGAGGGGGCGTGGTTTCGTGTGCTGCCTGCATCCCACGGATGGAGCTTCACTAGTTTGCATGACCCGGTTTCTGGCATGCTGCAGCTTGGGGCCAGTCCATTGTTATTAACAAAAATCTTATTAAAAGCTCTGTCGCCATTACCATTGTTCGGGATAATAATATTAAATGCTGCCATCCCAGTTAAAATAACACATGTCTTTTGGTGGAAACACCATATGAGAAGAGGCAGCTGTCTCGAAAGACAGCTGAGTGTTCGGAGGCTTCAAAAGGCAGATCTTGGTAGTCTGAGAGGAAGGTAGAACAGTGACAGCAAATCTGCCTTCCTTTTTTCCTGCTACAAGGAGAGACTCAGTACTTTGTGACTTAAAGGCCTCCTCTTTAATAATGAAGTATGAACAACACAGCCATTCAGACAGATCCACCTCGGTATTTTCAGCTCAGTTGATAAGGCCTCATTAAGCATGAATTCTTAAAATTATTAACCTTCGTGGCATTTAGAAGATAACCGAAGACAGTTTCGTTTTACTAAGCCTTCAACTTCAAATATACATCATTGATGTCTACATTTGGGAAAGGTGAAGAAAATGTTCTGATTTATTGATGTTGTAGTTTTCAGAAAATTTTAATGTGTCCTTTGACTGGAGTCAGCTATAAAAGCTGGGAAATAATAAAGAAAAAAGTAAACCAGTCATTAAAATAATTAACTATTAAAAGGCTCGATGAAAGAGATGTGTTTTTAACCATTTTGCTAAATATTGAAAGAGTGGACTGGGATCCCATCACCTCTTAGCGACTTTACTCCCAAGGCTGGGTCATCTTTTTTCTGATTGCATCCTTTCCTAAAAATCTGATAGTTGAGCTTCTAGCAGCACAGGGATCTTTAGATCTACTCATCTAAGTAACCTGGTAGATTCATGACAGGAGAAGTTGCACCAAAGATAATTAGACCCTAAACTCTTTAGGGTTTTAAATTGTGTCCAGTAGAACATGAATAGTCATTGAAAATCTCTCAGTACATTGCATCATATGATTCTTGTACCTTGCATCAGCCAGAAGTCTATTCATCATGTTTTGTTCCTATTCCAATTGCTGGTCATTTTCAAGACTATCTACAGATAAAGTGCACTGTAATTGTTGAGATGGCTTGTAACCAAGGTGATGATGTCTGCTATTAAGTTTGACCAAAATAAGGAGAGTCAGAGTTGATGTTCTAGCCACAATGGGTCTCATCATAACAGATCCTTGCAAATCAAGTGAGAATTGGAGGTCAAGAACCCCTGTGAACCCGCTCTTTCTGGGAGAGTATGAGCCCATCCAATACAAGCTTCAACTCGTTCCCAGAGTCTTGTCTTTTCATGATAACAACACCTCCATCTTCTCAGATTGTTCTCCCTCATCCAGACCATTTGGGCAACATATTCAAGGGTACTGAAAACTTTCCAGGCCACACAAGTTCAGGAGTGGTAGTGCTAGGTGTTATTGGCATACTGATGGCATTGCTGTCCACAGCTCCACATAATTGCTGTGGGAGGATAGGAGACAGGATAGAAACCTGTGAAACACCAGAGATCAACAGCTTAAATGGTGAACTCTCTTCCCTTAGTAGCACCTTCTGGACATGCCCTGACAGGAAGGATTAGAACCATTGCAACACAATGTCCTTCAGATAACTGCCAATGCATACTATTCTCAGCGATGTTAAAAGCCACTAAAATATTCAGGAGAACTGGCACAGCTACCAGTTTCATCTCCCCTGGTGGCTAAAAGAAACCCAATTGAAAAGTTTTGTTGTTTTTTTTTAAATCATTTCTGTCTTGATCATCACTATTCCTGCACCTTCCGAAGGGAGCTGAAGTGTTTTGCAAAGCAAAACAGGACACAACCCCATCTTGTGAACTAATTTTAGCTGTGAATTTGGTGCCTCAGTATCAAATTTGGTACAATACTGCTCACTTGAGCTCAATTCAGGGTAACGCAAATGAAAGCAATGGCACCAGTGGGGGAAACTAGGAAAGAAACAGAATTAGTTTATTATAATTAAAATGCGGTGCTTAGTCTAGGATTGCTTCCAATTGTCTAAACTGCAGTTGGGTTGGGAAGGAATTTTCTTTTTGCTTTCTTTAAAAAGAGCAATCTATTCTGTAATTTCTCAGGGCTTTGATATTGCACATTACCATGTACAAAAAGCAGGACTCCATTGCGAGTGTGTTTATGTATGTATGTATGTATGTATGTATGTATGTATGTATGTATGTATATTTGTATGTATGTATGTATTATACACACAAATCATAGCTTACCATGGTTCAGGCAATGTGATCACTGTCTACTTATTTTACAGCCACTAACCCATCATCAAGCCATCATCAAGATGGCTTAGTGGGTGGGTAGCAACCCCTTTCTTTCCCTGGTAGATCCTGCTCGTGATTCCACTGCTGAATTTCAACTTTTGGAGAAGGCATTCAAAAGTTCTAAGAGTTCAAAAGGGGTTTAAAAAGGATCAAAAACGAACAAAAATTTTGCCCCAACAGAAAACAAACCCACAAAATTCCAGCCTAATTAATCAGTATAATTGTAACTGGCTCCCCAATTATTAAATGTAATCTCTGACCACTAAAATATTCCCTCTTTGTGTAAGATAGCATGCCAATGTAGCCATTTTATCACACAATCGTCTGGAGAGGAAGTGCCAGCAAAAAGGGGAATGGAATGGATGGAGATATATACTGTGTTTTTTGACACAGAGATCATGTCTGTACGTATCATATCCTGAACATTTCAGGATTATTTATTTAGTATGTGCCAATCCTTTGCTTTTGCATACAAATTGTTTTCTTAAACAAGGGATGGTAAAAGATTTAATACTTCTGACAAGCCTAACCTATGCAGGCCTTCTTGGCAAAACTCATTTGGAAACTCAGAGATGCTTTACATGTTCAATGCTTTGCATTTCTTGTCTAAAAATACGATCTGTTCAGCAACATTACTGATATGTAAACATTTTAGGAGTGCTATCATTCTTCATCTACCATTTTATCTTGGGCAGTTATTTAATATATCTTTGGTATTTGTTAAAGGGCTTCATGCTAGTTGACGCTGTCTTCTTACAGGTAGCCCTATTTGCTGTAGAAATATCTTTTGCTACCTGCATGGGGATATGTACTCAAGTCCTAAACAGAATAGGCCACATGATGTCAAAGCTGCTGTAGAGAGGTATTTCTTTGGGTTGTAATTTTTTCTTTTTCAAATGGAATGTGAACAGTTAGAACTTTTATTGAATAATCTACTTGGAGCCCAGTAGTAATCCTATTGCAGCTAGGTTATGAGGACACAGGAGTAGGAAAAGATAATATTAGGGCAATGACAATGTTGCTATATATTAAATACTTGGTGTGTCAACATAATGTTGTTAGTTTTCTTACTACTAATACAGAGTAAACTTACTACTATCTGTTGTCTAGAAAAAATCTACCATTTTTCATTCCCACAGTTTTAGTTTTTAGTATCCACAATTAATCAGCTGGCTGGAGCAGCAATTTATTAATTTATTTAGAAAATTTATATAGACACTGCCCATCTTAAATAGATAGGTCCTACAGTAAAACTTCTCCTAGATTCTAAACATTTCCTTTAATCACACAGAATACAGCATAACATAGTTGGAAAGGACCTTTGGGGTCTTCTAGCCCAAACCCCTGCAGAAGCAGAAGGCCCCATACCATTCCAGACAAATGGTTGCCCAATTCTTCTTAAAAACCTTCAGTGATGGAGCACCTGGAATCTCCAGATGCAAACTGTTCCACTGATTAATTGTTCTCACTGTCAGGAAAATTCTCCTTAATTCTAGGTTGGATCTCTCTTTGTTAAGTTTCCATCCATTACTTCTTGTCCTGCCCTCAGGTGCTTTGGAGAATAGATCAACCTCATCTTCTCTGGGACAGCCCCTCAAATATTGGACAATTGCTATCATGTCACTCTAGGTCGTTTTCTTCATTAGCATCATCATTGCCATGGATAGCATCATCTCTCTTGGAGTTCTAAAAAGCTCTCTAAACCTACCTCTGGTCCCAGGCCCAGGTTAATATGTTGGGAGAACAGGAGGAGCTGTCAGGCTTGGCTTAAATGGTTATTTTTAGGCCCAGCTGTCTCATTTCATTTTGTTAATGTTTTTAATTGTTTAAATAAGTCTCATATCTAGTAATAGCAATAGCACTTAGATTTATATATCACCCCTAGTGCTTTACAGCATTCTCTGGGCAGTTTAGAATGTAAACATTATTTGCATATCACCCCCAACAATCTGGGTCCTCATTTTACCGACCTCCGAAGGATGGAAGGTTGAGCCAACCTTGAGCCCGTCAGGATCAAACTCCAGGATGTGGGCAGACTTTGCCTGCAGTACCGCATTTTAACCACTGCTCTGCCAGGGCACTGTAATAAGCTACCCAGAGTCCATTGGGTGGACAGATTTATTAAATCAGACAGATTTATATCATCAACAACATCAATTTCTGCCCAGAATAAATTGACATGTTTAAAAAAAAGGCCCTAATGTAATTCTGCTTTGTCATGTGGAAGCATGTTTTTATGAGAAAGAATAACACATCTGGTTATCGCTCTATGGTTATTCAAAACTCAAGCAGTAACTCTCCTAGTTAGGGAATAGTTATGCCAGAGTGAAGAATCATATAATTCAAAAAAGCAAGATCTATCACATGGCTTACTGTTTTATTCATTGCCAGATTTTCTCCAAATGGCACCAAAATGCCAACAACTAACCCTAAAATACAGCCCGATCATAAAAATAAATCCCGTAAATACAGTTTAAACCACTGGATTTCACATTAAAAATTACCCTGTACAGAGATTAACAAAAGCTTTGCATGAAAGAAGCAGCTGCCTCCTTTTTGGAAAAGACTTCCAAAAGATCATTCTGAGAAATTTTTTAAAAAAGGCTTTCAAACAGTACGTCCCACTCTCAGCTTTGCTTCTGGATGGGGATATTTTTAATCCTTATTTTGTTATTGTGTTACTTTCAAGGGTCTAGTTTTCTGCGGCTATCTTAATCTCTGCTAGGTTTTAATTTCAAAGCAAAGTGACAAGAATTATAACTGTTTTCTGTCAAAGTACACTCAGAGAGTGAAATCCAGTTAGTCCCCTTTCCTTCTTTCTTTCTGCAGCCTCCCAAACCTTTTCCAGAAGGTCTCCTGACTCTCTGGAACATATTCTAAGAGTTTTTTTGGGGGGCAGGGGACCCCTCCCCTGTTGTCCACATGGGACATGATTCCATCAGCAGAAGAGGCTAACTGAATAATAAAACCCACAATAATTAAAATTTGCCTTCAACAATTATTCAACAGGATTGTAGTCCTAGATACGCTTACGTGAAAGCTAATTCCAGTGAATGCAGTTGGAATTACATCTCTGTATATGCTGCAAAAACGAGTTCCTGTGTGCATGTCTCCTTGATAATAAATCCGTGGGGTTTACTTTTAAGACGACGTGCATTGGATTGCAGCACCCCGTGTTGTTTTATTATCAGTTAAGAGCACTTTCCTATGCTGGTTGACGTGACACTAAATCTCACATTCAGCAGGGCTTTTTTCCTTCTACGATAGCCCTGTGGCAAAATATCCTTCTGCGTTTTAAAAAGTCACAATTTTCAATACTCTATGACAGCAGCTCCCAACCTGCTGGGCACGGCAGACCGAGAGCAGTTTTTCTGCAGACCGGGTGAGGGCGTGATTTCATGGTTCTGTGTGTTCGCAGATGGGGCTTCACTTGCTTGCGTGGACCGGTTCCGGGGTTGGGGACTCCTGCTCTATGATGTTGGGTGGGTAGGGGAGAGTTTCCCAGGCCGTTTATTCAAAGGAGAAGAAATTGTGGAGAACATTTTCTACCTATGTGTAACAGCCTTTCCATTAGTTAAAATATGCTTAAACCAATGTTCGGGTTTTTTTCATTATATAAAAGCTTTTGGGTGTTCTGCAGCCTCTCTGGTTAGTACCGCTTTGGTTCAATGCCAAGAAATGATCCTCCTGAAGGAATTTCATCCCTGAATTTTTCTTTTTCAGACTAGGAAGGAGGAACAGCGGAAGAAACTTAACATGAGATGTGCAAGCAAAACCCAAGGGAAAACCCCGAACAGCACAATGTAAACAGAACAATGTCCCTTTAAAATTTTTCTAAAATATTAAAGCATCATTAATGGTACTTTCTAAAAACTGAAATCTCAATTTCATAAAATAAAAAATTGGGGTGGTGGTGTTTCCAAACACACACACACACACTTAATTTGTTTAGGGCTGCATTCCGTTTCAGCAGGCAAGGGGGGAAAAAAACTTTGTTGCATAAAATAAAATCCTGCCCCCACACTTGAAAAGTCACACTTTTCAAGAAAGCACAACAGAATAACAAAAACATATATGCACAATTGCTGCTAGTAATAAGAATGTAAAAAGGTTGCCATATTTAAATATGCAGAGACTATTCTATTCAAATTCAGTGAGGGCAGATCGACATGTCTTAAGAGCAGCTGAAGGAAGTCTTCCAATTTTCCATTATTTGAATGTAGCAGTTAAAAACATGTCAACAACTCGTTAAATATTACGGTGTATTTATGAGTGTTTTTCTAAGTCTGATCTGGCGTACTACTAATGGATATTGGAAGGTCATTCCCATTCTATGTAACTAATGTATCCGGAATCAATAATTAGCAATAGTGTGTTGTTTGCTGTAATAATTTATTAAAGTGTGTCTACCCTGAAGAAAGAAATGGAACAATTAGCTTCACATTTTGATCAGTTAATAGCACTCAGGACAGTAGTTTTCTGAATAGTTCTGAAGCCCTAGAAATCAATCAGTTTTTAGAAAAATCCATTAAGGGACATAATACAAGCAACCGCTACTTCATTCTATTTATTTTTACAAATGGTTATCATCGCTGGATAATTATTACTTTATGATTCAATGGAGATGATTCATCGGAGATACCCCAAGAACTATGTTGTGAAATAACACGAATGATTTTAAAATTGCTTCAATGAAGAAAAATGGATGCTGTGAATGAACTGAGGTTTTATGAAATAACACTTTTAGAGCCATCAATGAGTAATAAAAGTACAAAATCCACCCTCTGGCTCTGAAGGATAATTACAAGGCTGGGCTTGTTTCAGGAATGACTTGAAAGAAGTACGTATTTTTCAGAGTAATAGGACACACTTTTTTCCCCCTAAAAGAGGGTGAAAATTTGGATGCATCTTATACACCAAATGTAGCCCCACCGACCTTCTGGCCTCCACCCTTCAGCCATTTTAGGCCTCTGCACATCGCATTTTAGACCTGTTCCAGGCTGTAGGGAATGCTACAGACCATCGCTGCCTCCGTGCCTTGCGTTTTTGGCCTCTGTGCCTCGCGTTTTCAGCCTCTGAATGCTCCATTTCAGACCTGTTCAAGGCTGTGGGGATTACCACAACACATTGCCGCTGATTGCCACCTCCATGCAACACGTTTTCGGCCTCTGCACATCATGCTTTTGGCCTCTGCGCATTGTGTTTTCAGGCGGTTCCAGGTGGTGAGGATCTCCGCTGATCCCCGCTGCTTGGAACTGCCCAAAAATGTGACACGTAGAGGCCAAAAATGGGGTGTGTGGCAGCTGAAAACGTGGTGCACGGAGGCCAAAAATGCGATGCACGGAGGCGGTGATGGTCTATGGCAATCCCTGCAGCCTTGAACAGGTCTGAAATGGAGAGTTTTGAGGCTGAAAACCCGAGGCACAGAGGCCAAAAACGCAAGGCACGGAGGCGGCGATGGTCTGTGGCAATCCCTACAGCCTGGAACAGCTGATTGGGGGTATTCCAGGAAGCCGATTTACCTGCCAATCAGCTGCTCATGCTGAATCAGGCTGCAATAACGTGCTGAAGCTGACCACACTATTTGCTATTTGCTACAAGGACGCTTGCCAGATGAATACCGATGGATGCTGGTAGGCAGAGGCAGAATTTTTTTCCCCTTGTTTTCCTCTCCAAAAACTAAGGTGCAGCTTATACTCCAGAGTGTCTTATACTCTGAAAAATACAGTACTTTATACCTCACAAGAGCATTGAATTACTTTGCTCTCCATTAAAGCAGCCCAATGTTTTTCAAGCTGCCATGCATGCCAGGAAAAGATGGTACCATTTCAAAAATCACACGAACTTTAATGAGTGGACTCCTTAAGGCAGAAACAGGTCATGGACAGGCTACTTTCAAGAATAGCAGAAGGTGCTATGCTCCCATTTGTCCAAGATATTTTTCTTCATTTCCAATAAAAGCGAGATGTTCTGTCAACTGTCTGCCTAGGATGATGGCCTATCTATTTCCTAGAAATCACTTAGAGCAGGGGTGTCAAACTCAATTTCATTGAGGGCCACATCAGGGTGTTTTGGTTTTTTTTACCTCTGGGGTTGTGGGGGGGCGTGGGCAGGGTAGGCTCGACATCACTTGTGTTGGAGCCTCCTGCAGGGGCCTCCTGCATTGCTTCCAGCAAAAACAGAGCTCGGGTGGGCCGCGTGTGCCCCCCCCTGAACTCCATTTTCAGCTGCAACGGTTTGCTCCAGTGCTCTGTCATTTTCACTTGCAGAGGCATTGTGGGCCAGTCCTTCGCTGTTTCCAGGGCGGCCCCATGGGCCTGGTCTAAGCACCCTGTGGGCCAAATCTGGCCCATGCGACCTTGAGTTTGACACCCCTGACTTAGAAGGTGGGATGAGTCAAGGCAATGCAACAGTTAAATCAATGCAATTTTCAAAGTCAAGCACTAGAATTGTTTATTTTCACACACAAGCTGGAACAAAGTCAGGCTTTAACGAGTAGTAAATATGTGCAGCACTTACAAAGTGCAAAGTCCAAAGCACTGCTCCCTTGTCATTTTTTGAAGCACTTACAGTCCTAAATGGTTGGTAGTATAAAGGATTGGTAGGATACGATATGCTGTACAGTAAGTAGACTTATATACAGCTTTAGAGTGCTTTACAGCCCTCTCTAAGCGGTTTACAGAGTCAGCATATTACCCCCAACAATCTGTGTCCTCATTTTACCGACCTCGGAAGGATGGGAGGCTGAGTCAACCTTGAGCCTGGTGAGATAAAAGAGTAAAAGAGGTCAAAAAGCTCTTTAGAGCATTTCCGTTGTATGTTCAGAAGGATGAATAATGCTATGGCATTATTCACATCAGTCATATCTGAGCTATAGTTTTTAACTCATGATATCGCTAGTCATTGCCCAGTATCAAAAAACATTTTTTTTCTTAATAGCAGTTATCCTTTCTCATTTACTGAAGACCGTGCCTATAATAACAGCCAAAAAATGTACACCATTTCAAAAGCTACAATGACTTCCTGAACCCATCTCCTATTTTTCCTAACACGACAACTGATGTGCCTCTCCATATGACCAAACAGCCCTTGGTGATCATTAGGTCAGCGAAGGTCAAATGCAATCGATTCCTGTCAATCGGACTAATTCTTTTCTAAACTTCCTTTACTCATCAAAGATACCTTCTACAATTACAACAATTGCTACTTTGTTCATTTAATCGCATTTGTATTTTTGTTGCTTAGCATGAGCTGGAAAATACATCATAAATATTATTTCAGTGAGAATAATTTGCAGAGAGAAAGAGTCATAAAACTGTAATGCTTGCATGTGGATTATTGAAAGCCAGGCTTTTCCTTGATGAAAAATGGCAATAGGTGATTAAAATGTCTGTCTGGGTCCCTGGATTGCAAACAGAGAAGCTTGCTGTTTGCCTCACTTTTTCTTAGAAATGCTATTTTCACCAGGAACAAGAACTGATTTTAAAATAGACTCAAGTAAACATTCTTTAGAGTTAGATCACCAAACATTTGATAGAACAAAATTACTACAAGAAGTCTTCGATTTACAACAGTGTGTTTAGCAACCATTCAAAGTTACAACAGCACTGAAAAAAGTGACTTCTGAACGTTTTTCACACTCACAACCATTGCGGCATCCCCATGGCCATGTGATAAAAATTTGGATGCTTGGCAACTGCCATGTATTTAGGATGGTTGCAGTGTCCCGGGGTCATGTGATCCCCTTTTGCGACCTTCTGACAATGGGGAAGCCATTAACAGTAACTGTGTTGCTAACTTAAAACTGCAGTGATTCGCTTAACAACTGTGGCAAGAAAGGCCATAAAGTAGGGCAAAACTCACTTAACAAATGTCTTGCTGAGCAACAGAAATTTTGGGCTCAATTGCGGTCGTAACTTAGGGATTTCCTGTAGTAACTTTATGTATTTGCCTGATTTGGTTTAGGCTAGAATTGGAGCGACCAAGTTGGTGTTTCTCCTCATGTTTTGAATTTTGACAGTCATCATTCTCCATCCCTGCCTTTTTGAAGTAACTTCCTCTCTAGTCATCAATTATTTACACCACAGGGTTTTTCCCCCTTTTCTCTGACTTGTCTGTGCTGCTATGACACTTACTGCTGTCAAACTCAGATCAGGTGGCATCAAACAACAGAAAAGACCATTTCCATGATCTCAGGACTGGAGGGGGAGTGCCTCCAGACAGAGACGGGCTGCTCTTGCTGTAGCAAGAGGTTCGCTGGTGGCTCGTGTGCATTCGCACGACCGCTCGCTTTGCTCACACGTGCCTCATTGGGGCTCATGCGAAGCTAGAGGGAGGCAGCTGATGAAGAAAGCAGATCCGGTGAGTGTACCAGGGGCGGTGTGGAGCTCACCTGAGCAGCTGGGGTGGCTGAAAGGGGAGTTATTTAGCGATAGCTTAGGGCAAGGGCGGGTGGGCAAGCCCAGCCAGAGCTCAGAGCTCAGAGCAAGAGGTTCGCCCAAATCTCTGCATCCATGCAGCAGCCCACCCCTGCCTCCAGAGTGGGGAAGGGTGCTGGATGTACTATATTAAAGCATTTGTTTCCCAGGAATTGCTTCCAGAAGTTCTGAATGCTCCAACATTGGAAGTTTTAAAGAAGAGATTGGACAACCATTTGTCTGAAATGGTATAGGGTTTCCTGCCTGAGCAGGGGGTTGGACTAGAAGGCCTCGAAGGTCCTCTCCAACTCTGTTATTCTGTTAATTCACATCTCACCTCTTCGGTTTTTATACATCTGTGCGTCTCTGTTTGGGGATGAGCTAATCCTAGTTTCCCCTCTCTTTGCAGAAACTGATGTTCATGCTAATTTGTGTCACTCTCTTGATTGTTATCCTTGGAATTATCCTAGCTACACACTTCTCCTAGCCTTTATTCGGAGGTTGGGAATCTCCTGAAACTCTTCCAAGTTCTCATCAAGATGCCTTTTCTTGCCATAACAAGGATTTTCTATTTTCCAAGATGGCAAAATTAATTAGTTTGTTTTAAGGATCTTGTAGGACTCTTAACGCTCTGATATCTGCAGACCTGAACCAAACATGAAGGAAGCTGGAACACCCCTGATATGGACTCATTTAAAGGCTGCTTTAATTTGCATACATGCAAATATATACGATGAGTTGCAAAACTTCCAGCACATCAGTGTTACCAGTTGGAAATGGGTAGATTCATCACCCAGAAACCAGAGATCTTGAAATTTGTCTTGTTTGAAACTAAAGCAGCCATATTTGCAATTGACCGTAGTCCTAAACACTATGTTTCAGAGGTTATGTTTCACGATAATAATAGCGTTTTATTTTTAAGCATAAGGTGATGGAGATTGGGGGCATAAAATTGCTTTCTCTTCTCTCCGGTTTTCGTGCGTTTTTAAATCATCCTAAAACTGCTGCATAATAAACAAAATGTTTTTAACGTTTTAATAGCTTTGAGGCCACAGGGTGGGAATCTGAAGTGCCTCCTTTTTTCGCGGCGAATCTGCAGACTGTTTTTGAGAGACGTCAGTTATTGTTAAATAATGTTTAGTTTACTGGTGGTCCCAGACTGACCTGGTTCACACGTAAAGCTGGGGCAAAATCAGGGCTAGAATTTGGCCTTCCTACTCAACTGTCCTCTGGCCGAGCAAAAACGTTGTTTCTTTTTATACAGAAGGTAGCTTGGCGTTACATTTGAGCCAGCGATCCTAGTTTAGGATCTTAAACGGAGCAGCAAATTAGCCCAGGGCTTGAAATTGACACGACTTGACATTGACTGAAAGTGGGCTTGAAACCATCTTGTCCACTGAAGTTCACAATAAGCCAGTTAGTGGCCTCATAAAATTAACCTCGACTTGGATCCCCGGAGCCCTCAGAGGACGAAGAAAGCGTGCAGGATCCCAATTCTCAGCTCTGTGCAAAGCTAACACTAAACCCAGCTTTAGTGTCACGTGTGAACCGAAGCCTTCCTCGTCTTAAAAGATGTATTTCACTGTGAAGTTTATTTTGCTATTTTACTTCGTTTTAATTTCAGATTTTTCTTTCTGAACACTCAGAAAGCATGGCGTTGTTGAGATGAAAGGGGGTTGGGGGGTTGCACCTGATTTTTAAGCTGCCTTTGAGAATGGCCTTTGCTGCATCTTTGAACCCCTTCAGTCAAAGATCTGTTTCGTGTGAAACTGTGTGTGATGTGAGTTTGCAAAGCTGCTTCTGCGGCTGTCCGTAAATTTAGCAAGGCAGCTGCCGAAAATGAATTTTTAGGTTGCACAAAGAAGTCTAAAAAGGGAGAACGAAGATGACGTCAAGTTGAATTTTATTTTTTAATTCAACCAAGTTGGAATATGAAAGGAAGGGACTTACTTACTCATGGAGTAAAATTGGGATTGCGTTATAGCTTTGTCTAAAACGCATTTCAGTCCTTACGTTCTTGTTGCCAACCAGTTGAGGAATTATGACGAACAAAAGTCTTTGGTCATTATCCTTTTAAGGGCTTTCGTCTTAAAACAAACCCTGATTTTGTTGGCAGAGGTGACTCCAAAAGTTGATGTGGTTTGCAAAAGTCTCAATTTAATGGTGGTTAGTTGCACTGAAGTCCCTCAGACTTCTAACGGGTGTGGGTTACATATTTCCTTCTAGATCTGAACCTGAAATGTCCAGCTGTTAAGAATTTTTAAAACAATTCAGAGGCCACCGAAACAAGTTGTGTCTTAACCTCGCTTTACTATTTCTTTTCTTTCTTTTTTTTTTGGTATGGTATTATTCCTGTAAATATATGTACATGTAACTGTGTTTTGCTTTCTTATTGTTAAAAATATATATGTAGCTATTTATGCTGAGAATGAAATAAATTGCAATAGGTGCCTTGTTTTTTAACAAAACCTGCTTTGACATGCTTCTTTCGGCGGTTGGATTCAAGCCTAATGTCAGGTTTATTTCACCTTGCAGTGAATCTGTTTCCTGGAACTTCCTGTTTTATTGGACACTTGGTTGAGGGCATATTTTGTACGCATTTAATGCCCTTGATGCTAATTTTAGGAATTGGCATTTTGAAAGATCAGTTCTTCCGATGTGTGTAATGTCTACAAAGTTTTAAAATGGGACAGCTGGGCATTAGACGTTGACTTCGCTTGTCCGTGGGTTTGATTTTGCTGGTAAGGATACCCTATGGAAAAATAATTGATTGGTTTATGACTTAAAAAAAAATAATTAACAGCCTTCTACTCTTCACGGAGAGAGGTTTGGAAATAAATTGGGAACAGGGAAAACTTCTCAGACTATTTAAGCTTTAGGTCCACTTTAAGACCCGTGGACTTCAACTCCCAGAATTACCAAGTCCACAGGTCTTAAAGTTGTCAGGGTTGGACACCTCTGCATTAAGGCTTTGAAGTTTATTTTTATTGTCTTTTTAAAATGGGAGCTTGACATGCTCAGTACAGGGGGAAAAATGGTCCGGATATACACAAACGTCCTAAAAATGCGATCCTTGCTGGTTTCTTGTTAGCTGCGGTTGATCAGGATTACTGCCAAGCTGGTTGTGAAGACCCAGCCACCTCCCTTTCATCTGTGCCCAGGCCTTTGCAATGTTGGCATTCTCTCTGCTTCCTAACGTTAAAACAATAAAATAATGAGAATTTCCGAGAAACATTTTTTTAAAAAAGCAGCACTATATCCCAGGCACTGCAGGCATGCAAAATCCTAGCCATTTTCTAATCATCTTTTAGTTCATTTCAGAAGTTCCTACAAAATAAATGCAAGGTGTTCAAGAGATTTATTTATTTTCCTGACCGGCTCAAAGTTGACTCAACCTTCCATCCTTCCGAGATCAGTAAAATAAGGGCCCAGATTGTTGGGGCCAAAATGCTGACTCTGTAAACCACTTAGAGAGGGCTGCAAAGCACTATCAAGCGATATATAAATCTAAGTGCTATTGCTACTGCCCTTCCTTACCTCCCTCCTTCCTCCCTCCTTCCTTCCCTCCCTCCC
>JANHFL010002312.1:120166-138963 GCA_032468155.1 Oxyrhabdium leporinum
AGAAAGAAAGAAAGAAAGAAAGAAAGAAAGAAAGAAAGAAAGAAAGAAAGAAAGAAAGAAAGAAAGAAAGAAACTACCCACCTAAAAATTAGAATCTGGTCTCCTTGCTTCTAGTTCAGTGCCCCATTGCGTTACCCTAGCATGCATGTGCGCATGTGCACACAAACACAGAGTGTACATACCGTATATCTACAGTACTAAGACTCAGTCATACAAGAAGGACAACGATTGGTAATTGTTTTCCTGGAGGAGAAAGGTGGGAGGGTGCAGCAGCAGTGGAATTGTCCAATGGGAGGATATGGTGCCCGGCAGTCCAGACTGAATACCTTGCCAGCTGTTGTCAAAGTGTCTTAATCCAGGCGGGATTTTCTTAAACTCAGAATCAAGCCAGTATCAGCATAGGACAGGAGCAGTTTAAATCCTAAGTGTGGGTGACCTTAACCTTCCTTAACCTATTTGCAACTATACACCATCTTGTAGGTTCTGCACAGCGAAGGTTGGAAGATTTCATTTAAAGTACAGGTGGGAGATTTGCACGTGTGAATGTTCACTCTTGCAGAGGATGCCAAGCAATCCCTTTCTGTGACATGTTAAGAGTTCAATATACGCAGAGAGTTTTATTTCTAATAAACTATTCCTTGCCCGCAGCTTGAATTTGTATTATCGCAAGTTGATCCGTGGATATCCTTTCGTTCGGGCTTTTAAATTTTGAACATTATGCTTAATTTGCTTTGCATTTTTGGTTACTCTTGGGCCACGGTGGCTGTCAGCTCACTAATCATGAACACGGAACTAAATGTGGTACACAGAAATGACTTGGGATTAAGGAACAGCACACGCATAAAAATCATGCTAATACTTGCCTGATTTGTTTGCTGATTTGAGAATTGACTATCCAGTCAGACACACGGAGGTTTGCACACACAACACACACAAAAAAGGTGTGAAGAAATAGAGCGGGGAGAGGGGGGCATTTGCCATTTTTACCCTAAAGAAATTCTTAATACGGATGCTGGGGTAGGATGTGCTTATTTTGCTTAGGGAACCTTTCTCACATTTAGCTTACATAAAAGAGAAGCATGTGAGTGGCCAAGATTAGAGTCAGAGAAGTGCAACCTACAGAAGTTGGAACAGGATGGTGGAAATCAACTTTGCATGTATTGAGTTTCTGCATCTGTAAATCTATTGACCAGTAGCCTAGCATGAGTTCTTTGCACTTACATCTCCTTCCATTGTATAACATACTCATTTTGCACGTCTCTGCAAAACGTGCCTGCTCTTGGGGAGACAGATCTTCTCAGGACTTTTATCCCCACCTTTTTCTCTCCGTTCAATCCTCTTTCTCTTCCGATATCGGTGCAACTGTGGTTATCGCAGGACTTTTTCTTTCTCTGTAATGGAGGGCAGCATCCGTAGGTTCTTCACTATAAGCAAGCCACTTAGACTTGCGTATCACCATGGTCTTTCCTAAGTAAAAGTGATCTTTTTCTTCACGCATTAGCCTGGAGGACACTTTCTTTGAAAAGTTTATACTCTTAACTCCTACTCCTAACTTCAGTGTTTTCCTCCTTACGCACGCTTTCTGTTGCACAGAGCAATCTGCTATCCACCAGTTGGTCCATATGCCAGGAGTGGGTGAATCAAATTCACTGACAGTCCAGCAACTTCGCTTCCCGGGAAACACTGGGATATTACGTAATGAATAGTGTGGGGGTTTGCAAGCCTGGAAAGAGATTGACTATTTTGGAAGGCCTACAAAAGAATTCCTTGAGCTGTGAAATAGAATTAGAACATAGAATTATAGGGCTGGAAGGGACCTTGATGCACTTGTGCCTTATTTTCTTCAAATAAGACTCAGACTGAACATGATGGGAGCGGGAGGAGGGAGGGAAGGAGGGAAGGAGAGAGAAAGAGAGTGGCACTTCCATTTTGATTGCCAAGCAAGGGGCTGTTTCCTTTTATATTTTGCTGATCCAAGTTGCCACAGACTGAAGGAAAAAAATGGAAAAATAGATCTTGACTGATGCCTTTTCTATCCTTCACATTTCCACATATGTGCAGTTTAGACCAGGAAAATAAAGTAGGTAGAAAAGGTGAAATGTCATTTCCCAATTCCCAGATAATTCTGCCTCAGTCAAACCAAACTTCATCCTTCTCCCGCAGTTTCTAGGTAGAGAGCAAAATACTGTGACATCTAAATCCTTCTGTCTCTGTGTAGTGAGGCTGGAAGCCAAGACACAAAAAGTTGTTGGTGATCATGTGTGTTAGGAAATAGACAGAAGAGTGTACCTGCTCACTATAATACCCTGCTGGAATACCTCCTTGAGTTGGGTCAGGTGTGATTGAGTTGTGGTGGTTCTAAGTCCTTTGAGAGAAGGTGGAGGAGGTTGGGTTTGGGAGCAGTTGGCTTTTGACTTATGTTATTGTCTTCCTCGTTTAACTATATGAAACTAATGATAAAGAGTTCCATGAATTCCCCAGTTTTCTAGAACCCCGGAATAATTAAAAGTGGGTTCTAAACATCCTGATAACTATTAGATATCAGCAAACAATGAGAGGGCTATCTAATAGCCTTCCAGAATTTCTGCAGCAAAAATATGGCAACACTTAATCATAAGTATGTTGATAAAACTCTGCTCTTTGCATCTCACCACATTTCAAGGAAATTGAGACAGCTCTGGATTATTAATCAAGATCACTTCCTGACTGAATGCAGATTTTTTTATTGGGCAGAAGGGCTAAGGAATCAAGGACATGGGATTGTTCTGGTTTAGATGGGTGTACAAAAACTTCTAAAAGTAGCCAAGATTTGAGGGTTGTTTTTTTCTGATTACAACATCTGATTAGTTCAGACAACAGGTGCCAACCCCATTTCCCATATTATTTATACCACAATTGTAGAAATGCAGAAAGCATTAGCTATATACTGCCATCTACCGATTATCCAGATTTTTGTAGCCGAAGTTTGAGAACCATGACTACCATAAGTTGAGTTCTTATTAATTCTAATGAATTTTCTTTGCAGTATGAAAAACGTATGTGCTAGTAGAAAAACGCAATATTGTTTTTGGAAACTGCATACACCTGGTTTGCTGAAAATGATAACAGCACCGCTTCTTGTTTGCGCATACAGTCATCCTCATTCTCCAGCTGATGCATTTGATTTATGACTCTTAATATCTTTGAAGTAATGTTCATGGTAATTGCAGTGGCGCTATTGATTTTTGACAAAGCCATTTCGTTCTGTACAAAACCTTGGTTTTCAAATCAATGCCACGTATTGCTAGTTTATCTGTAATAATGTTAGTATTCTGATAATGCTTAGGTTCAGTCTTTTGTCAACAGCTCTTGCTTGTCATACACAACATTGAAAGACCAGAGAAGCAGCTAAATATAACGTTGGATGATTCACCTGTTCATGAGCCTGTATCCCACTAGCAAAATAGGCTTCGTTAACCAGATTTTCCTGTAGAAAGGGCGGGGGGGAAGGTTTGTTTCTAAGAGAGTTTAGCATGGATGAATATTAAACATCTTTGAAAAAAACATGCCCCCTTCTTTCATAAGGTTAGAAAGTGCCGAGGGGGAAAAACTTAATCACAGTAACACAGGAAAATAGCTGACAAAGTTTTAAAATGAAACCTTTTCCAATTAGTACTGAAATGAAAAGCAGTACTTACATTAAATTATACAAATTATTGCACTTTATGATTTTATATAATAAAATGCTATATAAATTATTATACTTACATTAAATTGAAATGATTTTAATTCAAGCTTATTTGATTCATAAAAATCTTGATTCTTTTGCTGAAATTAACAGTGCTTGGCAACTTTTTAAACAGAAAAAAAAAAGCAGAACAGCTTTCTCCAGGATGATATCGTCCAGATGTGTGAAGAGTGCAACCTCTGTAATCCCAGTCACCATATCCCACAAGCAAATTAGGCTTAGGTTAGGATTTAACTTGTCTGGAGGGACATTAGACTGAGGAACATTGGCCTGGAATCAGGAACCCAAGAAAACCAGAAAGCATCTTCTAGAAGAATAGGGAGGGACTTACAAGGAGTTCCAGAATAAAAAAAAGAAATAACTGGAAACAAATAAAGATTAATAATAAAAAATATGTGCGCATGTTTTACAATATACAGATCTTTCAAAGGAGCAAACTATAAGCATATTATAGATTCATGGGCTAATTCATGGTGTGACGTGTGATTGTTTCTCATGAAGTATTGACTGTGCATAACACAGAAACTTCCCCGCCCCCCAAAAAATACTCATATTGTTTTGTCTCGAAACCTGCTCTTCCTCCATTGTTTTGCTTTGCAGAGAAATAAACCATAGTTATCTGGAAAACGTTTTCCCAGTCATTCCATCTGTGACCAGGGCTGTCAAACTGGCGGCCCGCAGGCAGGATACGTCACGCGCAGGCCATGCCTGCACCAGCTCCGCGAATGGGAAAACCACCACAAAACGTCACGTGACAGCCATGTGACACAGCGAGTTTGACACCCATGCCGTGATCTAGGTCGTGCATTTAAAAATTGTTCTCTGTTCACTTCAGGATAGACAAATTCAAATTATACCAAACGGGGAGGCAGGGAACTGGAAATAATTTAGAGAGCAACAATAACTGACAGTAAAGAACACTTTCTTTACTTGGCATTTTTCCTTCAAATGCAATTCTTTAGCATCCGTTCAATAGGTTTGTAGATCAAGGGGTTTTTTTTTTATTATCATTATCGAACATGGAATACACTTTCTGATGACATTGGATTCTTTATTAAACCTCTGTCACTGCTCATGTCACAATGTTTGGCAACACTGGCAGGAAGTGAGCTGAATCAATCAAGTTTCCCAAGCAATGTCAAAAATTAGGAAGCCTGTTCACTACCAACGTTGGAAAGAACAGACCATCCTAGCAGAAACAATTTTGTGTTGGCAGACTATTGTGAGCAGGGTATAATAAAGGTACATTCATATTTATTTAGAAATTAATTCATAGCAGAATAACAAGGTTTAATTTGTATGCGAAAGGTTTTATTTGTTTAAATTAGCTTCCCTACAGTTCACTGCAATGTAGAAGCCATATAAAAATCCATATAAAAACCAGTCATTTAAAATAAAAAAAATATTTTTCAGCCACTTAAATTCCACTAACTTACATTATTTGCTGCAGGTAGACCTTAGTTCTTTCTTTTTACAAAATAATTATTGTTGTTGCCATACCCAGAAAGTAAGAGCTAAATTTCTAATAACCTGTGACTCATGCTGCTACATCATAACAATTGGAGGGAGCAGTTTAAATAGGGAGGAGGTCTGTCCCAACTAAGATGATAATTGACATCAAATACAAAATCAATGGCAGTAAATCAGTATTTAATCAAAATCATGCCAACAAATTAGTAAGGTACTCCAATAAAATTTTAGGAAGGATCATCTGAGCCTTCCCTTTTAAGCAGCATTAATACAATAGGCAATATTCACAGAAGATGTATTAAAAATGGCAGGCCATAATGTTAAGAAATGCATTTAAATCAGCATTTAGTTCAAACATAAGATTAAAAATGACTCTCCACCTTTCCAGAGACTTCTTTTACAGATGCTAAGTGTTCCTAAACTGAAAATGTATGTTCAGCAACTTTATAAAGTGAAAACAATGTGGATTCTGCAAGTTGCATTGCAAAAACTAGATTCCTTCTGCAAATCAGCTCACTCCTTCTCACTAGATGGTGCTCTAAGCCTTATCACAAGGCTGATGGGAAAACCTAAGGAAAACATGGCTAAAAATTCACTTAGAAAATGGTGCAATGATTACATTCCCATTGTGACACACAGATGTAGCCTCCCTTCTTCATCCAGATGGCAGTTTATCCCAATATCTCTTTAACCTAGTAAGAAAGTAGTGATTAGTGATTACATGGTCACTAGCTGTAAGAAACACAGACATGGGCTTTTAGAAGTTGAAAGCCCTGCTGAAATATGAATGCATGTATTTATTCAAGAAATAACATTTAATCTTCTGAATAAAAACAAATGCTTTATTCCTGCTGCTTAAAATATTTATGGTCTCCCTGGCTGACTTTACAAGCTTAAAAGCCCAGTGGGGATCTTGTTTATTTCTTAGGAGGTTTATTGACTCTGCCATCTGATTAAACTCACAGTATGAGAATCAGGTTCAAAATCATAATTGATTGTACAAGTTGTACAATTGTATATCCTAGCGTTATGCAATAGCACAATTCTTTCCTAGGAACAGATGTTAAAGATTAAAGTTTGATGTACCTAACAGATTGAGGTTGACTTCCTATATCATATCAGAGATTACAGCCCACTGAACAAACAGATTCATTTCTGCATGCATGATTGCAATGATAAATTGGTTATTTATTAATTAATTAAATGTATATCCTACCTTTTCTTCAGGAGCTCATGGAGGTGACTAGCACTTCCCTATCTAGGTTTTTTCCCCTCCACAACAATCGTATGCGGTGGGTTGGGCTGAGAGGTAAGAACTAGCCTAAAATCACTGCCCCAGTGAGCTTTTGTAATTGAGGATGGATTAGAACAGGACTGTCAAATTCAGATCGTCACGGCGACATCATGTGACATATCGGGACTTTTTCCCCCTTTGCTAAACTGGGCGTAGGCATGGCCAGCGCGTGACACATCTGGCCCACGGCCCGGGAGTTTGACAGCCCTGGATTAGAAGCTGAGTCTCCCTAGTACCAGGTCCCTAGTATCTTGCCTGTTATACCTCTAGAGAGTACAAAAGATGACCTTGAGGCAGGACCTGGGCCCTATGCAAAAAAATGGTTAAACAGTTTCTAAGTCCAGAACAATGAAATAATATTTGGAAGCAGCTCCTGCAGACGCCTCCCTAATTCACTGGCATGTAAAAAAAAATGGGAGGAGGTACAATATAAGTAGACTTACCAGATTGAAGTCTGTTGCCACCTACCAGTTGTCCAGATTCTTGCAACTCAGAAATGGAGCTCTCTGATTAATACAGTCATGGATCACCATGGAATTGCTTTTCAGGGCTTAGAGCAGGGGTGTCAAACTCACGTCATTACGGTGGCATCACATGATGTATTGGGACTTTTTCCCCCTTCGCTAAATCAGGCGTGGGCATGGCCAGCGCATGACACATCCAGTCCTTGGGCCAGGTGTTTGACATCCCTGGCTTAGAAAGTAAAAATGATGGTAGTGTGGTTAGTGCTATTATTTTACTCCAGAGTGGTGCCAGCCCTTATATATGTTTTTCTTTTTTTTTAAAGTGATTCTTCAAGGACTATGGGTGACTTGTACTAAGCTGTGGTTGTTTAATCAATGCTTATTGAAAAGTCACATTTGTCTGGATTTTCTAAGCCATGCTAAATTATAAACTGTGATTTATAAAACACAGTGGAATAACACACATTTTAAGCCAACCAATTTAACCACTTAATAGTTTTTCAGCTGGCTATCAGATTTGGCTTCAAAGTGGTCCAAGCCTCATTAGACAAATTGCTTCCCCTTCCCCCATTTAGGAATGCCATAAAATTAATAATATGAATTATTCCTCTTTCGAATATCAATACAAAGGGTTGTGCACTTTTGAAAATGATTCAGAAATGCTTTCTGAATTAAATTGAGCCATCATTTTTCTGGCTTCTGTGTGAACCTCAAGAGAGAAAGAATGGTTTGCTCTAAGCCAGGGGTGTCAAACTCGATTTCATTGAGGACCGCATCAGGGTTGTGTTTGATTTCGGGGGGCTGGGGTGTGTGGATGTGACCGGCTCAACATCATTCATGTTGAGGGCATGTTTGGTGACTCGGGAGGGGCTCAAGTAATTCATTTTCTCCAGCGGAGGAATTTCTTGATGCCTCGTTGCCTTGTGATCAAATGCCACTTTTGCTAGTGGTTTGTTTTGCTAGTCTTCTGCCCACAAAAATGGAGCTCGGGAGGGGCACATGGCCCTCCTCGGTTCCGGTTTTGGCCACGACGGTCCCCTGAAGACCTCTGCCAGCGAAAACAGAGCGTGCGCCCCCTCCCCCCCGAGTTCCATTTTCACTGGCAGAGGCACCATGGGCCGGTCCTTTGCTGTTTCCAGGGTGGCCTCACAGGCCAGATCTACGCACTCTGCGGGCTGGATCCGGCCTGCGGGCCTTGAGTTTGACCCCTTGCTCTAAGCTTAACTTTAATGAGCAGAGCCCTATGGGATACATCATGCCCACCTAAAAATGCACTTTGCCTCCTCTAAATCTCTATCTTTTTTTCTAGTGTGGCCACCATAGACTATGGCCCCCCAAGTTTAACATTACTGACACCATTCCACAGGTCTCCAGCTTTTTAGACGTCTCTCTTTAGTTCTCTGGAGTTTACTGTCAACTGTCTTTAATGCTTGATCTTAATTTTGTCTGCTTTAATTACTAGCTTTTATTGTGACCAAGTCTAGGAATTCATGAAAATCTAAATGTGGAATAAATAATGCCACATATTTAGCAACCTGTGTCTTATATTTGTGAGTTTTGATCAGTGACCAGTACCTGAGCTAAAGAAGATTGACCACGAACTACAGTACACCAAGAAAAAAAGCAATTTAACTTTGATTTAAATACAGTAAAACCAGGATTTAACAGATCATTTGGGAAGATGAGGTTCCATTATTCCTAACCGTCTGTTAAGTTTAAATGTATACACTTGTGTCAACCTGTGTTATTTGCATCATGAAAATGAAGTAATTGATGCCAGTGTCTTACATCCTATAAATTGTCCAGACTGCTTTGGATACAATAGATTATGCCTATAATTGGGGGGAGGGGAGGATGTCTGGACACAAATTTAGTCTGTTAATTCCATTAAGACAAATGAGGAAAATTATAGGAAAAATATGGAAAATATACAAAATCCACTAAACTTTATATTGAATAAGAACCTTTTTTTAAAAAGAAAGCTAGGAACCTATTTAGAGTTTTGAGAATGAGTTATGGACTTGATGGGTTCAACCTAATACAAAATATAAAATACAAATTATCAGAAAGTAAATTATTCTTCTAGATGGTTTGTCTGTCCCACCAGTGGGAGCTTTATGGGACCTAAAGACTTTCCTACAAATAAAGTTGATTTTAGGGGTTGAGACTTTGGCCCTGCCTAATGCCAGTTTCCTATAATTTTTTAAAAATTATAAATTATACCTTATTATTATGCTGTATAATTTTTAAATTATACTAAAGATATGGGGGGGGGAAATGAGACAGAAAGTATTGTAACATCAAGGGAGATGCTTGTAGCACCATGTTGCTTATCTCTGTTATAAAAAAATAATTAAAGAATAAAAAAGCAATTAAGATGTAATGTATTAAAGGAATAATCGTATTAAATAATAAAAGCAAAATAAATGGCAAATTAAATCTTAAAAATGTGTTCAATGGTAATAATATCTAATCCTATTTACAGTTCATTTAATTTACCATTAGACGAATTGTATTGACTACTGCTAGGGAGATTTCAAGATAAAAGTTAGGACAAGTTAAACATCCCTGCTAAATAATTCAAAGTTAAATAAAAGTTGAAAGAAGTAAAAATAGATAAAATATTTAAAATCAAATCATATCTCTCCAGCAAACTATTAAATTCCAATATAGCTATGAAAGGAAAGATATCAACAATAAAGGTTATGTGAAGCTAAATCGATTTAAACTAAAACACTATGAGAGCCTCTCCCCCAAACTTTTTAAAAAATCTTTTTATTTTAATAAGTTTTGTACTGTTCCATAGCTACGATAGATATGAAATCTGAGAAATGCATTCTTATTTTTAATTATTCATTTAATGGGAAAAGCTATTCAAAGGTTCAGCGACAGCCACTGCAAATCAAAGTGATGCCTAAATAACAAAATACATATAAATGCCAGCATCATATATACAGTAATTGTGTTCTGATGTCTAATGCAAGTAGATTTCTCACTGCATTTGTGCAGTGGGTGTGAATGTCTGAAACTACACACAGATTGTTTCTTTTACTATGCCTAGTTTGATTCCTAGTTTGGGAAGTGTATCCTTCTAGGGGAGTAACAATTGCTGTATTTTATATAACAAATTTCCATGGCACGTTTTTTTCTTGTACAGAATGTTCCTCTTTCTGTCAGTCACAAGATAAACATAGGTTTGTTAACAAACTAACTATACTTTATCTATCTGTGATCAAACAAGCCAACTGGTTAAGTTTGTATAATGTATGCATCCACAAAATAACAAGCCTCAATGGCAAGATTCATATAACCCACTAATGCATGAATAAGCAAATCTCATAATGTGGGGTAACAACCCATGAAGCAGTTTGTTTGGTTTGGGTTTCAGGTTTTATATAAAACGAGTTTGTAAACCAAAGTTTGTGGTTTAGTACAAGGGTTGAACTCAGTGTACGCACATGGTCCAAATGGTTTAAGCATTACAAAAAGACATAATAAATTTTGGGGCTGACTAAAAACTATAATCTGGCATGCCAATGGACTTGTTGTTATTCTTCAGCTTCCAGCATCCATTACCACCAGCTATTCTGACTGGAAGCTGTAGTTCAACAATGAATCAAATGTTGCAGATTATCTAGCTCAGAGGTGTCAAACTCAAGGCCTGGAGGCCGGATCCGGCCCACGGGGTGCTTAGATCTGGTCCGCGGGGCCACCTGGAAACAGCAAAGGACTGGCCTGCAGTGCGTCTGCCAGCAAAAATGAGTTCCTGAGTTCCATTTTCGCTGACAGAGGGTTGCAGGAGGACATTGCAGCCGAAAATGGAGCTCGAGAGCTTGTTTTCACTGGCAGAGTGCTCGGACCCCCACAGGCGCCCCACAAGTGCCCCTGACATGAGCGACATTGGGGCCCCACCATGGCCATGCCTACCCCAGCCCCCTGAGGTCAAACACAACCCTGATGCGCCCCTTTATGAAATCGAGTTTGACACCCCTGATCTAGATCAACCTATCTGGATAACTTTAGGTCCCCCATCTACATTCTAGATGGCATCGCTGGCAGTTCACTTGGCTTCAAGCACAATATTTCCAACCAGCTTACTTCCCCAATCGGTTCTGCATCTTCCTTTCCATGCCTCTTTTTAGCTACTACAGCTGTGTGTCATTTGCAAGGTTCTTGCCACAGTGTATCCCAAATCATAGTTATGTGCGTAGATGTTTTATGCCCAAAATGTTTGCACATCGCTACTCTCCATCTAGTTTACAAAACAGAATTTTATGTATTAAAAATAGAGAAAGTGAAATGGCCTTTCCCACTGCAAAAGTAACACATGCAGAGAATTGCCGAACATTGATGGGTAGTGGGTTTTTTTTACCAGCTACTGTTATGCCAAAATAATAGTAACGAGGTCAGTCTTTATAGCACCTCTATAGTGGTGAGAAGACATGATAAGTTGCTATTGAGAATACTGCTAGAATCTCTTTTGCCAGCAGCAATTATTGTCTACTCTGCTAGTTGGAAAATGCCAGCTATTAGTACATGGTTGAACTTGCATAACAGAGAGATGGAAATCCTGTTATAGATCCACAGTAGAATACTGTTCAGAATCAAATTGATTACCAGACTCCATGGTCAGAGTGCTCTACTACTAATGCAGCTATTCAACCTCCCCCAAGAGGAGCTATGGAAGAACATTATTCGGACAAGCACATATGTGCTGCAGCAATCCAGAATGCCAGAAAAAACAAACAGACCACCTACACAACAACTTTCAACAAAATGGATACCCATGTGACTTTATCAAAAAAAAATGCCTGACCACTCAGTGCACTACAGCACAACCAACACAAGCTTGGAAAAGAATAATATTATCGTACATCAAAAACAGTCAACAGACTATTACAAACACATGGTATTACCATAGTTCACAAACCAACTCAAGCCCTCTAAAGCATCTTACATAAACCAAAATCCTCAGAAACCCAAATCAGAAGAAAAATCAGACATTATCTACAGGGAAAATAGGAAGAGGGAGGATGTGTTTGCCACCTTGAGTTATTTGTGAAAATAATAAAAGTGGGATTTGAATGAATGAATGAATGAATTGAATTGAATGAATACAGAGTAAGGACTGGAACATCCACTACGTAGGACAGACATGAAGATGACTAGCAGCATGCATCCATAAATACTAATGAATAGTTAGAAGACACAATGGAAACTCCTTAATCCCACAACGCAGAGAAAAACTCAACCATATTTTCAACTAGAAAATTGCGAGCATTCCAGACCAAGCTAAATCCAAAAATACTAGGGAATTCCTGGAAGCTTGACATTTGGATAAATCAGCCAGCAACGGACACATAGAAATAAACCATATTTATACACCATTCAAAAGAGAGAATTAAAAAGCTAAGAAGGAAACAAAAAGACCAGAAAATATCCTATTTAGCAGCCACCCAGCTAAGCAAGGATTAATACCAGACAAACAACCATGCAGGGAAAAATAAACAGAATCAAGGAACTACCAGGGGGAATAACCCACGTCTCCACCAAAACTGATCAGGGTAAGTTACAATATATAACTCCATTCTCTCTTAAACTGATGATGTTACCTAGTTGGGTAATGAAATGTCTGAACCAAGCAACCAAGCTCACAAAGTACCAAGGACTTCACAAAATCAAGTCAGATATCAGGTTAATCATCAACTCAGAGCCTTAATTAGGAAAAACAAAATTTCCAAAGTTTTATGAAAACTTGAAGGCAAATTATAGCATCATCCATTTAGTATTGGCAGGAGAGGGAAGTTCATTAAAAACCAAAGGGTGCCATTTTCTTTTCTTTTTTTTTCTTTAAAAAAGTGTCTGGAGCTGAGACCAGCAGTCAGAAAACACCACTCCATATATTGAGGGATGCTTAAGAATATTGAAGAAAAGACCAACAAATTTTCTATGTGTTTATTATTAGTATATTGATTGCTTTGCAATTTATAATCATGGATTATTGCAGACAATACACCTTTAATCCTTCACTTAAGAGTTCTCTTTGCTCCAAATCTTGCCTTTGTTTTTCTTTTAATTTTAAGAAATAGAAAGGTTTATCCAATTGTCCTAATAGAGTCCTTTCTTAATTGGAAATAAGAGTCACAATGTTAGGGGCTATTTGGGAAGAGATGGCCAAACAACCTGTCATTATCACCGAAACAATGAATGGGATACAATGAGTAGAACAAACAGTGTAATCCTACAGAAGTTTATTCAGCAGTAAGCTCCGTGGAGTACAAGGGGGGCTGCCTCCTATGCAAATAATTGCAAGAGTGATTTCAGGCAAGGCAGACCCTTGCAAACTGGTGATTTGTAGAAATATATTGGGATGAATTTGCTGAAAATGATAAATTTTTTCAGGATGCACAAATTATCAGCATGGGCCATGGCTGCACCATTGTTTGGGTTGGAAGCCTTGCAAAATGTGTGAGAGGCAAGATAGGAAGAGGACAAAAAAGGAAGTGGGTGTGATCAACTCGACATGTCTCCAAAATTGAAACTGTCTTCAATCCTGCCCCTTTGTTCTTTCACAAGCTGGTGTCTCCTGCCCTCTGCCTCCCATCTTATCAGTTTTAAAAACTATTGATTTTAATTTACATCACAAAAATCAATGGCAGCTGGGCAGTGAGCAGGAGTGCACAAAAACCTTTCACACATCATTTAAGAATGTGTTGAATTGTAATCCTTACAAAGTCAATGGGAGATAGAGACGGAAGGAGAGAAACAGAGCCATAGATTTGACACAGAGATGATACAGACAACGATAAAGAGGAGAGCCAAGAAAATATATTTTATTAATTTATTCAATCAATCCCACCTGAAAGATTAATAACACTGTCTGTTGCCCCAGTCCAGCATTCTAATCAATGTACGGTTTCAGCAGAAGAGAATAGCTGTAGCTCAGGGCTCAACTGTGGAGTCCTTGGTACTGTCTGAGCTTGGTTGTTGGCTTGCAGAAGTTTCGTTATCAGACTGGTTAACATCTTCAGTTCTAGATAAATGAAGATGTTATCTAGTTGCATAATGAAATGTCTATAAGCCAACAATAGAGCTGAGAGGACCAAGAACTCCACAATCATTATATACTGTAGCCTGAAAGAGCTTACATGTCAGATAACTTCTTCATCTTGTTTTCCTTTCGCTATTCCTACTGTTCTTTAGTAAAGCAAAAGATAGAAAAAAGAATGAAAAACAGCAGGTTCATGTTGTTTTCTTGGCAACAACATAGAAGTCATTTTATTGTCTTCTTTTGGACTTTAAATTTACAATCATCTTACTGCTCTGTCGTCTCCTGATGTCCTAGCCCGGTTTGACTCTTTTCCTGTCCACAATCCACCCAGGTTACCATGGGTGATCGCCTTCTTTGACGTTTTAGATACGTTTAGATACATTTATAATCTAATATACAGAAAGTTTAGGTTTTAGTAGTAAGACAGAGTGCATGTTTTTAGGCTTTTTTTTTAAAAAAAATTAAATATAGTCCTCGACTTACAGTTCATTTAGTGACCGTTCAAAGTTAAAACGGCACTGGAAAAAGTGACTTACGACCATCTTTCACAGTTACAACCTTTGCAGCATCCGTGTGATCAAAGTTCTGTATCCAGTGGTGGGATTCAAATGTTTTTACTACTGGTCCTGCTAAGGGCAGAGTCAGCAGAAATAATGAACAGAAGTAGGAGAAATGCCGTACATGGTCCCACCCCACCGCCACCCCGCACAGGGATGGCAACGCTGAAGGCCTTTGGGGAGGACAGTTGAGCTTCCGGTTGGCCAAAGGAACAGCAAAGCCTCCCAAATTCAGCAGGCATAGCTTACTGCATTGTGAAGCAATCAAAGCAATCCTCTAAAGAGCTCTGTTCCTGCCTTCCACCCCATAAAAATTGTTGAGATGGAAATATATTTAAATATCCAGCTCTCCCATCCATAGCCTGCCCATAATGGGCAGGCTCCATTATGATCGTAGGTTGAAGATTACCTGTATGTGAATGGAAAGAATGGTTGCAGAGAAAAAAAAAGCATGTCTTTCTGTCGCTACCAGCATCCTCCCCTCTTTCCTGCCCCTCCCTTTACTCCTTATAGTAGCAGCATGAAAATCTCTGGTCAGTATGATCTGGGTTCTACCTCACTACTCTTTCCGTCTCTCCCCTTCAATATGATTGCATTTAGGGCCCTAAACTTCTGGCGGGCACATAGCTAAACTACCTGGTTCAGTTGGTTCAATTTGGAGTGGCCAGACAGTGTTTGGTTCAAATATTTTCAGATTGAAATAGCAATAGCACTTATATACTGCTTCACAATGCTTTACAGCCCTCTCTAAGCGATTTACAGAGTCGGCCTATTGCCCCCTCCCCAAGAATCTGGGTCCTTATTTTATCAACCTTGGAAGGATGGAAGGCTGAGTCAACCTTAAGCCGCTCAGAATCGAACTCCTGGAGTGAGCAGTGAGCTAGCCTGCAGTACTGCATTGTAACCACTGCGCCACCAGGGCTCATATGTAAATGAAGATAAGCCCAAAAGAAGATCAAAGCCAAGATAGGAGACCCCCCAAGGTCCCATCCTCTGTCACTGGTAAAATAGGCTTTGCCAAAAGACATTGTACAGTCTTTGTGTATATGTTTTTGTGTGCATGTACACATAAGGCACAGATACGTGGGCACACATCCTTCCAAATTTCAACCCTGGATGCAGAGGCCTGGATGTATAAACAGAGAAAGAGATTTGTCCACCCTTAGAGAAAAAGAAACTTATTTTTCTATTCTTTCCATTCACATACAGGTAGTCTTCGACCTACGATCATAATGGAGCCTGCCCATTATGGTGGCAAGTGATGATAGCTGCTAAGCAAGATGGCCTTACTTAATAATCCTCACCCCCTGCTCTTCCTGATGTAATTATTAAATGGACATGCAGGTCATTAAGCAGAGCACAGTGTGCCTCAGCAGTACAGCCCACCTGCCGTGGACCTCCAAAGGCCCCCCATCCCTGAGGTACCCTGTGCTCCATTCTCAGTCCCTCATGGTTTCCATAGGCTTTGACTTACTCTCAACCCAGCCACTCAGCCATCGAAGGGCGCCTAAAGCCAGGCAGCAGAGGCTACCAGTACACGGAGGGCAGTTAGAGCTCGGAGGCCTTTGTCTGTGGAACATCCTTAAAAAAACCCGTGAGAATACTGCCTGCTTGAGGACTAGCACAAGGTTGCCACGAGGCAGCTTCTGTAAGAAAGCTACACCTCACGTTGCACCGTGTTGTGTTGCGTGCGCCTGGATTCTTCTGCAAAAACCAGAAATGTGAGTTGGATGTTGCTTTACCTCAGAGCTGGCTGAGGAGCAGACCTAGTCCTGGATGAGAAGTAGGCCAAGGCCTCCAAGTTGTGACTGCCCTTCTACACACCAGTAGCATCTGCGGCCTGACTTTAGGCTCCCGTGGATGGTAAGTGGCTGAATTGGGAGTGGGCCAAAGCCACTGTAGTCATAAGGGTGAAGGCACTGCATGGCCAGAACTTTGAAACCAAGCCGTAAGTAGCTTTTGGAGGGTCTGTCATAACTTCAAATAGTCACTAAGTGATCAATTGTACGTAGAGGACTACCTGTGCAGATTTGAGGAGTTTTAACCCCGCCCTCCCTGCCTATTCAGACCCCATATTGACAATCCTTGCTCATGAACCGGAAGAAAATTATTCACGGCCATAAGGGAGCAAAGATCTTGTCCTGCTAATCTGATCTCCCTGGCCCAAGTGGGCATCCAGAGAATCATTACAGGGACGGGTGGCCTATAGACTGCAGGTTGGCTTTGACCGAATAAGCCTCCCAAAAGCACCTTGGGCCATTTTATCCATACAGAGCCAAACAACTGACGTCTTGGCACAGATTTTCCTTCTGCCTTTCCTACCCTACAGCTGCTTTTAGAGAAGGAAGGTGGTAAGCAGAAATATTAAATTCAGCACACGAGCTAAGAGTGAAGGCAGAATGCTACAAACGGACGATGTCTTTCAACTTTACTCTGCCTGTCATTAGGAGCGGGTTCGAAAGGACTGAAGCTTGAAGGAAAGGCTGAAAACAGTTGAGAAAGGCACTTGATTCATTGCAGTGAAAGTATCAGCACCATCAGAGACTATTTTAATAGCTCACAAACCGTGAGGGAAATGTGAAGAAAAGGCAGTTTTGTTCTTGGCTAGGAAAACTAAGCAAAAAGCCCTTTTTTAATAGGTATACCTAGAGCTAATGTGAACAGGTAAAGGAAATTCTCCTGGAGATCTAGAGGCAATTATTGGGATTAGAATTCTCATCTTCTCTTGATTCTGTCCAAAAGCTTTTCTGACCCAATGGACCGGCTGCAGTGAATGGAATTCTTACTCTGTGGCCACCAAAGCTATGCAATCGAAATTATTTAACTATAAATCTGCTTTAAAATACTGTCTGGATATTCTCTGTATTGCAGCCCATAGAACTGGGAAGTTGGGAATTGATAGACTTATGCACAGATCGATTGTGTAACTTGCCAATGCTAATCTTTCCTGACATTCAAAGGACAGAAAAGGAGGCTCTGTTTTTAATCTAAGCAAAACACTAGCTTTTCTGCTAAATCGCTCATGTGAAAATGTGTTAACAAAGGCAAGTGAGGTGGGGGATTTTTTTCTTGTCTCAACTTTGCTGGAGGTGAGCTTTGCAGGAATTACCTCAAGCTGAAGGTGAACTTCTTTTTGGGGCCGCAATTGTTTATTTATTTATTTATTATTATTATTATCTATTTTATCCCGCCTATATTATTTTTTTATAAATAATTCAAGGCAGCAAACATACCTAATATTCTTTTCTCCTCCTGATTTCTCCACAAGAAGAAAGGACTAGCTGCACGTTTTCTGCGATGGAAAAAGTTCCAGATATTGGAAAGAATAATGGGCATAGCCTTGGCCAATGCAGGATGGGTGATTTCAGTCATCTCTCCCCAACTCTGATTTCTGTTTAAAAATAATTAATCCTCCCACTGGCACTAACTTTTTTCTCTCTCCCTCCTCCTCACTCACTTCCTCCTGAATGTTTTCTAGTTTGAGCGTGGCTTTGGATTCAGCCCAAGCAATAGAAAAATATAAGCAACTGTCTACAACATCTAGATGCACCTAAGCATATAACAATGCAGAAATAAAGAATTCCACTTGTGTTTAGTCATTCCATTTTACAGTTCATGCTCTCCATAGAAGAAATCTTTCTTAAAATTAATAATTATCTGATACATAATAAACATAATTCAGTAGCAACCCACACTTCTGCAAGCAGAAGGCAATACGTCCAATCCCTGACACCTCCAGTTAGTATGTTGGGAAAGAAGCCAGATTTGTACCCAATAAGAACAAAGAGTCCCTATAAATCAACAATAGACAATATTAGATTATATGGAGAAAATGCCCAGGTAGCTTGCTTACATACAGGTAGTCCTCAACTTAGGATCACAATTGAACCCAAAATTGGGTTAACTGAGACATTTGTTAAGTGAGTTTTGCTCCATTTTATGACAATTCTTGCCACAGTTCTTAAGTGAATCACTACAGCTGATAAGTTATTAACCTGGTTGTTAAGTGAATCTGGCTTCCCTATTGACTTTGCTTGTCAGGTCACAAAAGGTGATCACATGACCCTGGGACACGGCAACAGTCTGTTGTGGCCTGTCGGCCACTGGCCCCTCCAGCAGCCAAATCAGGGGAGGAGGAAGAGGCAAAGGAGTCTGTGGTTTTTTTATCCACACGTGGCGGGCATGCTCACATTATCGGCCTAATGAGGGAGAAAGAAAGACTCTGCGCAAGTTC
>JANHFL010002312.1:145523-173229 GCA_032468155.1 Oxyrhabdium leporinum
TCCTTCCTTCCTTCCTTCCTTCCTTCCTTCCTTCCTTCCTTCCTTCCTTCCTTCCTTCCTTCCTTCCTTCCCTTTATCACACAACCAAATATTTACAACTCAGCAATTATAGCAAGCCTGTACACATAGATTCTGCAATCCCCTCAGGCTTTTTAATAAAATCCCATAATGCCACAAATTCCATGAACAAATTATTTAGTAGATTTAATCTCTTAATTTGTACTTGCTGACATTGGGCTCCAACCGCAAGAAAGAGAAAATGGAAAACGAGGGTTGAGATGAGGGAAGAGACATTGGAGACAAATGTTGCCTGCAAAAGTCTTCCTATCGCTTTGTTCCAGTCATGCTCTGTAGCAATATTTGCTCTACATTTTTTAGTAGTCTAAAATATTTTTCCCCACTGACCTGCATTTGGGATGATGATGATGTCATTTCTTTGCTTTCACTCCCAGTATGTTGATTTGTTGCTAGACACTGGAAATGTCCTGCTCTCACTTCTGCTCCAACAGAAGAAAGATTATTGTCCTATGCATAGACATACTTCGGACATCATAGTAGAGTTATATTTATTTATAAATTATCTATGTTTGGTCCTTGGAATTTCGGTGAATCTTAAGCAGTTAGCCATTTGTTTTTCCAAGTGAGCTAAACAGTTATTTTTAAAAGGGCTGTTTTAACCTTTCTTTTAATACAGGAACCCTAAAACCTAAGCTACTGTAATTGTTCTGCCTCTAGGCTCAAAGACCTCCCACTTCTTGTGGTACACACTGAGGTAAAATGAGACAGGGGGAGGTGGGATTCTGCCCAAATAGACTGCTTTGGCCATCAGTTCTTTTGATGATTTGCCCTGGATCACTGTACTCTGGATTCATCCAGACTAGGAAAGTTATGTAGTGTGTAAGTCACACACTACATAAGCTAGTCTTGATTTATCTCTTAGATCTGGTACACTTGAACTAAAGTATCAGGCCAAAAGTATACTGATCCTGTTGGTTCAAAGACAGCATCAGATTGCTTGCAGCACATTAAGGGAGATACTGAAAAAAATGGGTGATGCTAATATTCATTTTATCAAAGGGTTTGGGGTTTTAAGGGAACCTTCAATGTGTCCAAAACTTAAAGGCACCCAGTTGATGTCAGGCCCAAAACCAAGAATGGCATATGGTGGTTATTTCAAGCTAAGTTCTTCATACCTATAGACAAAATCTTGTCAGACTGACCACCGTACTCTCTGCATCTACAATATAATATGTGAATTACTAGGGAGGGGCTGTCTTTACCCTCTATCTCTCACACATGATATCTGGGGGCTGAGTTGCCTCTTACTCCTCTGGATTTATCTCCTCCTCGTGAGGAGGATCCACTTAAAAAAAACCTCCTAGTTTTGGCTCTACCTGAGAGTTGGGGCAATCTCCAAAAACAATGCTAGCGGCCCTCCTGTGCCCCTTCAAGACACACCTTTTGCCCCTGTTCTTTAGCGCATTCAGTCAAATTGTGGAATGTATGCTTTAAAAAAAGGGTGAAGCCAAATATTACTGATGCTTTTTACTAGTTCCATTTTAAAAAGGGGCTTGAAATACAAAAGGAACTTAAACAGAGTTGGAGTAGCAGTTAGGATATAAACCCGATTTGGCTGAGTATGCATGATGCAGAAAACAATAAGCATAATTTATCAGCTATAGCAATAACATTGAAAAAAAAAGAAACCTGTAATTGTATAGAGCTGGCTGATGTGTCTGGACACCGTTCTAAAGTGCAAGAAAAAAATCAGCTGCCCACTTCCTCAGTTCATTATTCTTGAACTTTTCTTTGACACTTCTTGTTTCCCACTGTCCTGTTTTATTCTTTCTTATTGTGTTGCAATAACAGCATGTACGGATGGTTTCCCTCTTGCCTTTGTTTTTCTTAGTGAAACAGATTCGAGCTTTACCGATTAAAACCTTAATTCATATGCTGAATTCCACTATGGGTTATTTGCAAAACGGAAGCAGCACATGGACAGAGACAGGCACATTTGTATATACACTGGTAGCAAATGGAGGAAACTCCAGGATGCTCTCCTATTTTGTGGGAGATGCTATTTCTGTTATTGGCCTTCAGATAAACTGCCTCAGCACAAAACGGGCTACTATAATCTCCAGAGATCCTCTGATTGGGATGTATTGAACTATTTATATTTGCTCCGTCCCTATGTTCTTTCATTAATCACATAACAAGTCTTCCATTTCTCTGCAGAACACGCTCACTCTAATTATCTCTCCACCGCACAGATGTTTCCTCATTTAGATGTTTGGTGTGTGGCTATTTGTCACTTTGATTTCCCATAGATTTCAGTTTTGATTATATCACTCTAATATCTTTGCTACATCTGAGCCCTCGGGGGTTAGTATGTTCTCTCTGGGTACCCAAAAAATGGATGTGGCCTAGATAGGTGCCTGTATAAAACTGTGCGGGAGTGTTCTGAAGCGATCTAATGCTTTGGGCTGCAATTCTGCACACGTTACGCTTATTTCCCTGGCAAAGCCAACCTGAAGAAAATATTGTCATCAAATTATTACTTACCGCTATATCTGGTAAATGATAGATATTCAGCATATTCTTTCTATAATGAGAACAAAGGAGACCATCAAGAATCTGATTTTGTAAAGACAGTGGAAAATATTGAACTGGCCAATTGAATTTTCCAGTGATGGCTTTACTCTTTAAAAGTAAATATTCCCAAATCACTTTTGTCTTTCTGCAAAATTCAGATTGATAAAGTTCTATAAACCCATTGCCTATAAAGCTTCATTTGCAGTCCAAGCCTATGCATGTTCATGGAGAATAATGTGACATGGATTCAGGGGGTGCCAATTCTGATGAAAGAATGCCTCAAAGTGAAGTTTAAGTACAATTACAAGGGAATAAGAACCAATCAATGAAATTTTAGTTTTAGAACCGCAGATGTTAACCAAATTTATAGTCAGTACTGTAGTACATATGTTTTGGATCATATTTTATTAATTTTAAAACTGAAATGTAATCTCTTTTATATTGTACGTTTGCAGAATTCTGATGAACGCTTGTCTTAAAAATCCCGATAGGTTTCATTTGGGCTTGCTATCAAGTAAATGTCCATGAGATTCCAATCCAGCCAAAATCCTTTCTGACTTTGTGTCCACCATCTATTACACTGAAGAACAAGAAAAAGAAATGGGATTTGAACCCTGTCTCTAGAGGGGAAGATTGGCAACTCCCTGCAGTGTTGATTCCCTGTGTATCTAACCACCCATTTTTACGATAGCCTTGTTGGCTCTGTTCTAACGTTTTTATGTTAGAATAGAGATTCTGTTCCCACAAAAGCAGCTGTTAGTTAAGTCATCTCCCCCAAGAGTTCCCATGTCATCTGAGCACAGATCTTCAGCACAAGGATGGGAAGTTAGAATTCCTCTAATAAAAACAGCCACTTTTTGCTTCCCAACTCCTTCCTGCAGGAGAACGGAATATATATGAGATGGCACAGCTTCCCATATCTATCCTAGGATTTTATTTTTTTCTGCTCTGAATTAATTTTTTTAAAAAAAGTATATACAAAAGGTGAGCCAGCATCTTAAAAAGTCATTGGGATGCCAGTCAAGATTTTGTGGCTCAACTGAAACCAGGTTCCTGGGACGAGTGCCAGACTCAACTAACTTTGTATCATGCAACTGGGGCAAGGGGGTGGGGGGAAGCATACAAAAGAGGAGGGAAACTTAAGATTTCTCAGAGAGGTGTTTTCCCCCGAAGCACTCTCGGCATGGAGGCTTGAACTTTGATTCTATCCTGGTTTACAAAGGCAGTCTCCAGTTTTGGAGAGTCAGTTCCCCACAAGCTATAAAGCTGCAGGGTTATGGATAAAGAGACACTGAGATTTATTTAAGCTAATTTAATCTAAAGGCAAAGTAAGCTTTGCCTACTTGAGCAAAGCGTGTAATCAAGTAAATATACCACATCTACAGTCAGTAGAGTTTCTCAGATATACTGGGCCTCCTTTGTCTTTTGGAACACAGAAGTGAAAACAGTCTACCTTGTTCTTTAGACACCGGGCAGTTCATTGAATTATCCAGTACTTACTTACATGTCAGGATTTTAACAAAGGATAACATTAATAAAAGATACTTTTAACCTTTTAATTTCAAAAGGTTAAAAGCGCCTTTTAGTACTTTAAACGCAGATTATTTTTTTCACCCAAGTATAGTTTTTCATAATTTTGATTACAATTACCACTGCATGTTGCTTATTAATGTTTGCCTATATATATATAGGCAAACATTATATATATATATATAAATATTCATTCATACATATACGTAGTGGCTAAAACTTCATGGATCATATGTTTTCTAGGTCTTCCTCTGGAAAGTTGCTTAAAAGTTTGCAAAAGACTTTCTTGGGAGATAAAGCCAAATCCCTGCTCAGTGTTTCTGATCAACTTCTAATGGAGGGTTATTTAATCAGAACTCCCGGAAAGCAAGAGAATTAATTTCTTCACGCACCCCATGATGCGAAGAAGTTAGTCCATCTGTGTTAAGTCTCCTATTTGGAAGTTGATATTCACGGTGCAGGTATACTCCTAACCCCCATTACATAACCTTGCTCGGAATACTGTTTGTGAACACGGAGGAACTTTTTTTTAAGCGCCATGAAGAGGCGATATCCTTCCCTATGCTATTAAGTTTTAAAACAGGATGTGCTATTTTGCCAGCCGCAATTAAGCCAAATAAACTGCTAAATGCAGGCAACAGTGAATTCCAATTAAAAAACAACAATAATTTATGTTCGTTTAGATTACTTCCAGATGAGGCATTTATGGTAAATTTCCCTTATCCTCAACGTGTATTGCGTGGAGGGGGAAGGAACGCGGTGGCTGTCGTGTTCCATTTGTTCTGGATTTCCATTCCATTCTGGATTTCTTTTCATACGGTGTTATGTTAAAGGGGTGGGTGAGGGGGAGAATCGGAACAGCTGCAGTATTTTGCCCAGAAAAGCTAAGAATCGCTTGGTTAAAAGCAGGTCTACATTTGTGTTGAAAGCAGGATGAGGGGTTTTGGTTTTTTTTAAACTCCTATTTCAGGTGTAAAGAATGCATTCTCTCCCTTCAAGGCTACTACTGCAGGGAAGAGCTGAAAACGCTTCTCCTCCAACTCCGAAGGCGGGGGAGGAGGACGGAAGGAATATTAACTCCAACCCCCCCTCCCTTCCTCCCCCATCTCTTCCCTGGTTCTTCCTCTGCCGCCCCGTTAACAACTGCGAGAGAAGGAGGGAGGCAGGGCGGCCAGGCGGGCGAGCAGGTTCTCGGTGGGAGTCCAGCATCAAGTCCTGTGGGCAACCAACCCTCCACTTGTGTTTCTCTCTCCCTCCCTCTCTCTTTCTCTCTCTCTCTTTTTCGCTTTGGACGTTTGCCCTGTTTCAGCCCCGTCCTTCGTTTTAATCGCTCGGCTGTTTGGCTGAAGATCAATACCAGCCTTTCCCCCCCCCCCCTTCCTCACGGGGTGACTAATCATCGCCACAAGCCAGCTACTTTCCTCCCTCTTCGGATCTCCGGAGTTGATCAGCATGTGAGCCTCTGCTCTTCTCCCTATTCTCCACAGAACCCGCAGCGAAAGGGACGAGCGAATAAAGAAGAGCGGCGGCTGCAAATCCTCTCCCGGAGAAGAAGCATCCATCCACACTCCCCACCCCTGCGCCGCATCAGACCCGAGGGGATCCCTCCCCCTCTTCCCGCTCCCCCCTCTTCCACACGCACACACCAGCAGAGCCGCCCGGCGAAGCAGCTTGCCGCCCCGAAGTCTCCCTCCCGCCGGAGCTTCGCTACTCCGCCTCCCAGCTCCGATTGTGCCCACCGGGACTCCGACGCGCTTCCAGGGCCGCCCTTCTGGCAGAGCCGGCGGAGGAGGAGGAAGGAGGAGGAGGAGGAAGAAGAGGCGGCGGCGCTTGGAAGAGCCCGGCACCCTCGCCGTTCCGTTCCTCTCAGAGTCCCACCGCTCCGGGAGTGGGGAAGGCGCCAGGGAAGGGATGCTGAGCGGGAAGCGAGGAAGAAGGAAGCAGCGGGAAGCCTGAAAGCGGCGGGAAGAAACCCGGAGGGGCTCCTGGAAGCGGCCGGAGCGCGCGTCCCTCTCCACCGCTTCGCTTCGGGTTCTGGCCAAGAGAGCCGAGAGTTTCGGGAGGGTCCCGCCCGCCCTGAGGCACCTCGCCCGCGGGTGGTCATCGGTCCGGGCAGGCTCGCAGAGCGGGGTCCCGGCTGTCCGAGCGCGGCGCGATCTTCCCCCGCCCCCCCACCTCCCTCTCCAAGGTGTTGGGACCACGGCGGCCGATCCCCTCCCCTCCTCGCCAGGTGCCCGTCCGCCTCCGCTACGCCGAGCTTCCCAGCTCCAGGAAAGCGGGGCTCCCGCCTTGCGCCCTGCCGCCCGCTCCATGGCGAGGGCAGCACCGGCTGAGTCTCCGCGCCGGGGGAGGAGGCGGCGGCGGGGGAAGCCCGGCGTCCGCTCTCCCCCGCTGCCACTGCCGCTGCTGTGAGGGCTGTAGCGCCGGCGTCCCGGCCGGCGAGGCGGGAGGGCGGCGCGGCGGCGTCAGCATGAAGTCGCTGATCTTGAGCCGCTTCTTGGTGCTGCTGCCTTGGGTGCTGCTGGTGATCCTCATGCTGGACACGGATGGAGGCAACCGGCCGCCCCGTCCGTCGTCGCCTCAGCTGGCCCGGCGGCCGCAGCAGCCCGCGCTTCGCCAGGAGGCGCCTCGGTGGCGGGAGGCCGAGCTGCAGCAGTTGCCTCTCATCTATGCCATCACGCCGACCTACAGCCGGCCGGTCCAGAAAGCCGAGCTGACGCGTCTGGCCAACACCTTCCGGCAGGTGGCGCGCTTGCATTGGATCCTGGTGGAGGACTCGGCGATCGGCACCGAACTGGTCAGCCGCTTCGCCGCGGGGCTCGGCCGAGGGGGCGGCCTGCCCTGCACCCACCTCCACGTGCTGACGCCGCGCAGGTACAAGCGGCCGGGGCAGCCGAGGGCCACGGAGCAGCGCAACGCGGGTTTGGCCTGGATCCGCCAGAGGCACCAGCATTTGCCGGCCCCTCAGCCGGGGGTGCTTTTCTTCGCCGACGACGACAACACCTACAGCCTGGAGCTCTTCGAGGAGGTAACGGAGAGGCGAGCTTCGCTTAAGGATCGGTCCCCCCAGTCGAGCAAGGGCGGCCGCCTTGGCGTGCCCACTTCACCCCGACGTCAGCGGGGCTCGCTCCGCTAGGAGACCCTCGGTGCTTCCTCCCAGTTTAGGAGCGTTTTCGCTTGTCCGGAAGAAACTCCGCACCGGTCGGGCAAAACACTCTCTTTCGCCTTTTCTCTTTGCGGCCTTCAACTTTGCCTCTTGGATGAGCGCTTCTGCCAGCGCTTCCGCGGCTTTGAATCCCGCGCGGCTTTTCTCTCGCCCCGCCAGGGATTCTCCCCCCCGGGGCTGCTGGCAGGGCTGCCAGCTCAGACAGACTCGTCAGCTGGTCTAGACCCGTTGGCTTTCCTTGGGCGACTACAAGGGACCCACGCATCCTCTTGTGCTCCAGCCCCTTTGAATCAGATCATAGGCGTAAAACTTAATTTCAGTGCCAGTGTTGTGAGGTGTGAAAAAAACCAAGGGGATAGATTTTTTAATTATTATTTGCAAAGTCTCTAGCAGAGATCCTTCTTTCCTCCCCTCCCTTGTTGCAGATTGAAGATTTTAACTTCCCCTTAAATTTACACTCCAGGCACTGCACTTAGATTTAATTGCAGTATCCTTTTCTCACTCCAAGCCAAAGCCTCAAACATTAGGGATACCCATTACACAGTGTCAAGGAACAGTTTGCCACCAAATTGCCTTTCATCGTTTTTCTTCAGCATCATCTTATTATTCCCATCTCCCGAGCCTTCAGCTGTATTATGCAGATATTTTTTTCTGCAGCATTGGCAGTGTCAGCTTGATGTTTTGAAAGAACCAAGTTTGATTCTTTTTCTCTTCCCACAAAAATCCTTACATTAAGCAAACATTTAAAACAAAACTTAAGGTAGGGCCTTGACATTTGTAAAATAGTTTAAACTATTACTCATTTTTGTTTTCTATCCTTTTCTTTTTTTTTTACTTTACACGTTTGAATGATTACTTTCTTTTCTGCAGAGACCTGACAGTACAGGACTGCATTGTAGGCTTGAAAGCAGGGCAGTGGATGGAAAGGCTTTCTTGCCATCATTTCTCAACAGCAAGTTTTGTTTATTCTTTTGGAAAGTATTTGGGAAAGAGTTGGAAGAAAAAGGGAGAAGTTAGCCAGCCCCCACCAAGTCCACACACACACACACACACACACCTATTTTCCTCTGGCAGGAAGAAATCGTTTAAAGGAGAGATTTCAAGGCATGCAGGAATAAGTAAGATTAATCAACTTCAGCAAGCAAAGTGTGCAATTTTCAGGAGGTAGCTTGTCAGCTATTGTATATTGCAAGAGAAACCCTCTAATATATATAGAAAATCCTCTCCTTCATCTGTACTACAAATGCCACCTGCTTGTGTGAGAATCCTCGTGTGTCCTATAGAACTGTATGGCATTTCTTTTCTGCTTTGGTGAGTCTAGATAGCGGCAAGTTTTTCTTTTCCCCCCCCCTCCATGTAACGGTTTCTTCCTTTTTGCAAATAAGTGCGTTAAGAATCAGTAGATTAAAGCCAGGCACTGCGGAAAGATGCAGAGCACACCGAGTCCCCCAAGAGCCTCTTCAGAAGGCTGCTCAACCCTGCCGATATGTGTTCAGGGTTCGAAATGAGTTTGGGTCTCTTTCAGCAGGCTTGCCTTTTTGGCAGGTGCTGCTCCTCCCCTCGAGAGCTTGGCTTCCCTTCCCTGTGCGGCAGCTTTGTGCTCTGAAGCTTTCATTGAAAGTGGCTGAAAAGAAAACCATTTAGCTGCTTTGGGTTTCTTTCCCATTAAGCTGTTGGAGGCTGCTTGGAAGTCTTGAATGCAGGGAAAGTTCTGGCTTTCGTTTCATTACCCGCCCCTCTGGATGCATTTTCTTTTTGAGCCGGTGATTTGCTGTGAATACATCTCCCACATTGGGTCGCCTGAAATGACACCGAGGCATTAAAAACTCCCAGGAGAGACAACCTCCACTCCTTCAAAGCCTGAATGAAGAAAAATGCAGCGAGGACTAGCAAAGAGTCCCTACAGATCCACTGAGAACTTGGCTGAGTAAATCAGCAAATGATCAACCTGCCTTTTCTCTGTTGTTAACCTCTTTTATTTTTTTTTTCCAATTCAACAAAGCTTTTATATTTTTTAAAAAACCAAGAGTTTAAGAGAGAGTTCCATCAGCATGCTAATTATTGCCTAAATTGCAAGACTAACCCCTGCCCAAAAAAAAGAGGTCACTTTTGCACAGTTTTGAGAGACCACTTGGCTCCTATCTCGGTCATTTATTTTAGCGTCTTGAGAAGGGGGCTGGTGTATTGCAAAGGCGAGTGCTGGCATTGGGTGTCATCTAAGAATGCCTCTGGGCTCTGTGTGGGCGAAGAGGCTTTCTTAGAAGACAAAAATGGTGGATGGCTGCAGCCCAGTGATTCAGTGGATGGTTGCCTAGATAAGGAAGTCTGGTGTTAATTAGGGATGTCCTGGAGTCTCCAGGCTAGAGTCCATCCTGAGAGGGCTAGAGGAGATAGTACAAAGCCAAAGATAGCTTTTTTTTAAAAAAAAAATGTCTTCAGTATATTTTGTCTCAATAAACGAAAATATTTGTAGCTCAGGGTTGACATGAGGGCTCCTTGGTGCTCTCTGATCTTGGTAGTTTTCTTGCAGATGTTTCCTTACCCACACTAGGTAACATCATCAATGCTAGTGATGTACTAGCACTGATGATGTTACCTAGTTTGGGAAATGAAACGTCTATATTGTGTCTTACAAGGTTGGTCAGATTAGTTGACTGTGTTTGTTTGGGCACAACAGTGTGCATACAGCTTGTGGAACATTCCTGAACAGAGGCAATTTTATATTGATCTGTTTTTTCCCCTGCAGGATACTCTGGGAATTGTAGTTCAGGGGAAAGTTGAATTAGATGTAAGAGAACAGTATTTTCTATATCGATCTGGTACACCTTTTCCAAATAAATATATGGCAACTCTTTGAGAATGTCACAGGCACATTTTACATCCTCAGTAGAAGGAAAGTGGGAATTGTTTTTCTCCAACTGATCGTTCATCAGGATTTGTATTGGCTACTGAAAGCTTGGAAAACAGTAAAGATTTCTGAGTCACTGCCTTTTCTGCCTCCAAGACCTGAATCTATTTACAAAGCAGTATTGCTTTTCTCTCAGGGTAAAAAAAAAACCTTAAATTCTGAGTATATCCTGTTTGGCAGGGATCCAGTCAAACTGAAAAATAGGTGCATGAGAGGAAATTGATGTTCCCATCCTTCCAAAAACAATTTTGACTGTGGATACCCTCACTGGGACCATTATCAAGGCTTACCAAAGAAAAGACGTTTAACATTCTCATGACCTATTTCTGCATTTTCTTAGTGAATGGATTATGAGCTGTAGCTTTCAAGCTGAATGAATAAAGTGAGATTCTTTCAAAACCAGTCTGCATTTATGCATTACTGCTACTAATTTAACAGTAAACTAACTAGGTTTTCTTCTCTCTCAGCAATTTGCTTAGGAGAGGGGAGTGTTAACTTTCTCCCATGATTCTGTAAGTCTTTGTCCCTGTGTGTCTATTAGAAAAAAATGGGAATAGGGACTAAGCATCTCTTTTGGAGCAATATCTTGTTTGCATTTTTAAATTTTCATTTATCTATGAAACACTATGAATGTGTGCAGAGTGAAATGTTGTATTTTTTATTATATATACAAATTCTGATGATTCAAGAGTTTATTTTTCTGAAGCAAACAACAAGATTTTTGTTCTAAATTCTTTTGGTTTCCAGTGGGAACAAGACTATTTGATAAATTGGAGAAAATCCAGTTAACAAAGCTGTTTGGAAAATAAAGCACATTACAATTACTGTATTACTGATCAGAGTTTTTTACAGTGGTAGGATATAACTCAGGATCTCAAAAGAGTTTTTATACTTTTTATAGTAGAATTATAGCTGTACTATTTTTAGCCTAATAATCATTTTCAAATACTGGAATATATAATGTTGCACCTGTTTATACATTCATATTTATTTAAGAATAGGATATGATTTGATTGTAAATTGTGACGAGCTAGGTGATGGAGGACAATCTCTGGCAAATTAAGTTCTAGGCTAGGAATATCTTCTGACTTTTGAATGAGTTTAGAACTTTATGGATTTCATCTCATTGATATTGAAACAAGTTGCCTGTGGCCTGGTTGAAAGTGTGTTCATTACCTTGGAGAAAAAAAGGAAAATACTAGATGAGTGAAGGAAAGCAACAAAAAGGAACTGCAATCAGTTTAACACCATTTTGAACACTTCTAAAGAAAATAAAGATTGGTTTTAAGCACTTTTACATATAGTGGATTTGTCAAAAATTAATCTTGGTGGATTGTCTCAATTCGATTTTTTTTATAGCTATTCTTAATAGACACTGGGAATGCCTTGACTTCAGCAAAACATTTGATAAAGTATCCCTTGACATTCAGATGAGCAAACTAGTTAAGTAGGGGTTGGATGACAATGCTTATACAGTGAACCACAGCTAATTCAAACAACAGCCACCAGTAACGTCTTCCTTGTAAAACTGAAATGAGTTATCAAGTGTATTGCATCAGGTTTGATCCTGGGATCAATAGCCATTAACATTTTTATATATGATACTTTTCAAATATCCGAAAAGATGCCACACAAAAGAAATTTTTAAGAGCTGTCCTCAATCTTTCAAGAATGCAGGACACAAAATAATGAATTTAAATTACATATTCTAATGAAATGTTAGATGAAAAAAAATATTTAACAATAAGACAGTGAAACAATTGAAGAAATTAGTTACTGGATATTTCCATTGCTTTAATTCGAACCCATCAACCAAAATGGACCCTTCCAATTCTAGAATTCTGTGAAATATGTAGTCATTCCTGCCCCCAAATCTGAAAAAGTACATATTTTTGTCTCTGCATGCGTTTGTTTTGATAAAAGTTCACAACAGATTGACTGTGCTTACCTAACTATCCATTTGTTGTACTAATGATCAATTCCTGAATTGGGGTTGAATGGTTGCCATGGTAATATGAGTTCTGTAGTTCCAATCTGAGTTTTCTGTCTCGGTCTTACCATCTGTAAATAGTCTGACATAACTCAAAGTTGCCTTTTGAGAATAGGAAAGACCAATTATAGAACATAATTCTAGCATAGCATTTTAAAAGACTAGACGGAACAAAACCAGTGTGTTATTTATGATCGAAAACCACAGGTATCTGTTGATTATTTGGCTTTATTACTGTAGTGGTTCTTTAGAATGTACTGAACTTTTGTGATAAGCTGCTGTTTTCCAGTAATCATAACAATAGCATTAGCTCTTAGACTTATATACTGCTTCACAGTGCTTTACAGCCCTCTCTAAGTGGCTTACAAAGTCAGCATATTTCCCCCAACAATCTGATCCTCATTTTACCGATCTCAGATGGATGGCCGACCGAGTTAACCTTGAGCCAGTGAGAATCAAACTGCTGGCAGTGGAAAGAGTTAGCCTGCAATACTGCAATCTAACTACTGTGCCACCATGGCTCTATCATCACTTTATGGCTGGTAAAGGTAGAACCCGTATGTTCCAAATAATACTGTAGGAATGGAGAACCTGTCATTCTTTCATTGTTACCTGAACTGTAGGTAGTCCTCGGGTTATGATGGCAATTGGGACCTGAATTGCTCTTGATGTGATGCAGTTGTAAAGCACAATGTCACATGGCCACATTGTTTAGTGATGGCCATTCTAGCATCCTGGGTGCCATTGTTAAGTAAGGATCACAGGATCAAAGGTCTTTCTCACATTCCCACATACCATGACATTCAGTAATCCTCTGAAAGCATCCCTTGCCTTGGAAGAAAGGTGGCTTGGGGGGAGTGGAGAGTGGTTTGGATTGGATTGGTGTAGGGAGCTTCCAGGAGATGTGACCACCATGTGCAACCTTCCCAGTAGGCCTCCAGCAAGCAGAGTCAAGGTGGAAGTCATCAGGAGGTCTTAAGTCAGTTACATGTGAAGCTCACCTTATGGCCACCTGGTACTCATTTAATAACTGCAACCAGGGACTGCCGGAACTACTGTTGCTAAGTGGCACAACATGATATTTCACTTATCAACCACTTCATTCAATAACCGAAAGTCCAGTCCCAAGTAGAGTCATAACCCGAGGACTACTGCTTTTTAGCAGCACTTGTATATAGAATCCTGAAGTGCATTGTTGAGATAGGGTATGTAACATGGCGTTATTATTCAGGGATACAACAAGTACACACACTGGGCACACTGTTTCAGGCTGTATTCCAAGTGTTACCTCTTCCCCCCCATATAACTCTGTACAGAATTAACAAAACTCCAAATCCAGTTCTAAGCAGTTTTAATATCTATCACCTTAAGAAAAATTTAAGGTGTGCTTTCCTGCTAATCAGACCTGAATGATTGGTGATGTTCTTATAAGTTAAGCCAAGGGAGAGTCAGGAAGCTGGGCAACATGGCTTCATTTTTATTGTTCCCCCTTTGTAAGAAAGTGTAACTTAAGTATCTTAAGATGAGTTCTGCATTGCTTCTAAGTGTTGTTTTTTAAAAAATTTATGTTGAAGTAATATGGAGGCTATGTTTTTAAAAACATACAAGCTGTGAGATGCTTTACTAATTTTCAATGACATGAAAAGATCAAGGAACATTTTAGGGTCATAGTAGATAAAATATTGACCAGAGAATAAATGAAATAAGTCCTCCTCAGACTACCCTCACATTTAAAACTAATAGGTAATTTCTGCATGATTCCTAAAAGTATAAAAATATGAATTGATCTTCTCATGTTTGGGCCTTGCTGGATACGGATCTGTAAAGGCCAACACTGCTTATTCAATTATTCACACTTCCTTTGCTCTTTAAGGATCAGTTCACTCCTTTAAGAAAATGTTAATTTTTTAGTTCAGCACAATGGAAATCATTTTTAACTTGTGGTTTTGGTCCCTATTTGTATTACTTCAATTAACTGAATTCAGTAGCTACTAAAATTTCCTCAAGTTCTACTTGGAGAAGGAGACTTATTGTAAAAAATGTAATGACACCTGTATTATATCTCCAGATCCTCGCACTTATGACAATCGCAGCATCCCCATAGTCACGTGAACAAAATGTTGAGTGTTTGGCAAACAGCTTGTATTTACAATTGCTGCAGCATCCCGTGGTCACATGATTACCATTTGTGATCTTCCCTGCCAGTGTCCAACAAGCAAAGTCACTGGGGGAAGTCCAGTTCACTTAACGACTGAGGGAATCACTAAATAACTTCATGATCCGCTTAACCACTGTGGCAAAAGGTTGTAAAATTGGACACAACTCACTTAACAACCACCTTGGTTAGCAATGGAAATTCTGGTTCCCGATTGCAGTCTTATGTTGAGGACTATCTGTATTTTCAATTGAAAAGTTAAAAATTTAGTTTATAGAACTTCAATTGCACTTGATTCAAAAGTGTCATTCTAACTTTCAGAATTTCCCTACTTAATTTATGCACACACACACACACACACAATTCATTCATTTGTTTGCTTCAAACAAAATCTTTTTGAGAATGTAATTTTTGGAGTTTTAAATTAAATAGGGTGTTTTTATACATATTTTGAAAATGTCTTCCTGCTTTTGGAATGGATTGCCAAAGAAGTCTACAAGCCTAATGGCCCTAGGCTTTAATTCTGGGTGTTTTTTTAAAAAAACTGAAATTCTTAGCATTTTATGGACTAAAACATATCAAGTCTTAGAAAATGTCTTTCAAATTATTTATTCCAGATAATGATCGCCAGTGTCCTCCTTACGGGTTGACTTTTCTGGATGAATTAAGATAATTCATGAAATGTGATACAACCAAAACTGCAGTATTGGGGTTGCTGTGACAGATGATACAATAGAATTCACCTGACCTTTACTGTCACTTCTCTTTATGCAAGAATTCTGTAGTGGATAAGGTTGCACTTTCATTCTTGGGGAACAACAACTGTTCTTTAAAAAGAGAGATTGATTCAGCAAAAGCACAACTTGTGTACACAATTGGTTCTTCCCTCATCTGAGGTTTTGCTCTAAGAAACTTGTTAAATCCCCACAGAAGACAGGCAGTAATTTATAAGAAAAGGCCTTGGCACCGAGTTCATACTTTGGAGTCAGAATGGAGAGAAGACGGTGCGTTACCTGGGTCAGGTTGCTGTTCTCTCCCCTTTCCTTCCCCACAAGCTGATTAAGAAGCAGTACCACTCTCGGGTCTCAATAGCTCTATTAGAGAACTGTGAGCAGCCTAACAGATGCTTTATAGCCACTGCGCTCGTGGTTCCTTAAGCCAGCTCTCACAAGCTCCCTGCAATGGCAAGCTTTTACAAGTCAAATACAGGTAGGAGTGTAAACAGGATACCACTCCGGAACTCTTTATGAAACCTGGAGGAAAATATTTTGTGAAGGGCCAGAATTTATTAGAGATGATCTTGTCTCCATAGATACTTGTTTGGCTGGGTGCAGGGAGAGAGACCGTTGCAGATCAGGCCAACCTACCTTACATGTTAACATGTGGTTTAGTCTCTCCCATTCCTGAAAAGCCACTGTTGGAGCTGGGATACCTTCAAACGTTATTAAAAATGCTTTAGAACATGGATGTCAAACATCTTTTCTGCTGCTTCATCTCCTAGAGCACGGGTGTCAAACTCACCGTGTCACGTCACCGCCTGACGTTTTGTGATGTTTTTCCCATTCGCGGAGCTGGGATGGGCTTGGCCTATGTGCGACGCATCCGGCCTGCCGGTCGCCAGTTTCACACCCATACGTAAGGCAGCAACAGCTGCAGTGTTCATCTTCTCAAGGGTTGAATTGAAAAGAAGTCTTTGAAATATAGCTTTTGCAGGTTCTACCTGCATTTACACTTTGGGTCAAGCTATAGATTATTTTAACAATGGTTTGTGGAAGAAGACATGCTTTTTTTTCTTTTTTTTTTTTGAACCAGACCTGGGATTATGGTTTGCCAAAGTATAAGCCATGATTTACATACTTTAATGGTAATGTGCCGTGTCATCTTGTATCAAATAATCCCCATGCCCTATCCCCATAATCATCCAGACAAACAAGTCTTGTTACAGGAGCTGATCATATCTAACGAATTCTTGCAAATTCCTGCATAAAGATGCCATTAAATGACTTGGGGCACTGTGTGGCTACAAGTCTGACTGGAGCTGTGGCACGGATGCTTCACCCTAAAATCACTGTTTTTGTGGAGAAAAGACATTTGACTGAAAAATAAGGCCACAGTGCATGCTGTCCTGCTTTATCTTCAGTTCGAAGCCTGGGAGTTATGTTTAGTATGTACAAGTGGAAGCTGAAGTGGGAGGCAGGCTGTGAGTCAGTGAGTGTGGCTAGTGAAGGAATTCCATAATGGATACAAAGAGATTGTACACCTTCTAGGATTTTGTTAAATATGTCCTTAAACTTTAAATAATCTGGGCCAGAACTGGGCATTAGACTATTACAGAGTGTGAAGTCATGGTGCTCTTGATGCTGAATTTTCTATTAAGAGTAGCACCACTCTATAGTATACTGGTAGTTCTTGACTTATGATCACATTTGGAACTGGAATTTCCATTGCTAAGGGATGCATTATTGAGTCATGCGTGTTTTTACAATCTTTTTTTTTGCTGCAGTTGTTAAGTGAATGACACAGTCATTAAGTGAATCTGGTCTCCCCACCCCCACCCCTTTTGACTTTGTTTGTTAGAAGCCCCCTGGGAAAGTCATGACCTGAGGATGTTGCCACTGTTGTAAATACATGCCAGTTGCTAAGCAATCAAACTTTGATCACAAGATTGTGGGGATGTTACAATGGTCATAAATGTAAGGATCAGTCATAAGACTTTTTTCGTAATTTCTAATCGTTGTTAAGAATGGCTGTAAGTCAAGGACTACCTATAGTAAGTGATGTGAAAGCAGCAGGCGAGTAAACATTAGCATAGGCTGGATTGGAAACAATTGCTTGAATTGTTGAAACTAATTGCTTTGAATTAAGGGAAGCTATTTTTCGAATGACAAAAGAGCCAAAAGGTAACATGAATTGGTTGACATTTGTTCATTTTTATATGACTCTTCTTTCAGAAAGAGTCCAGAGCTCTGTCTGAAAATGAACCATTCATGCTTTCAATCCTAGGAGAAAGTACCATACAAAATAATTAAAAAAAAATGACCTAAAAAGGTGTTTTGTTTAAAAACCTAATGAGCAGAAGGCTCTTTGGTTCAAGGTTTTTATAGACATGTTTGTTATAATCTACAATGTATTTGTTATACACAGGCCTGCAGGAAAGTATGTCTGTGTTCACAATGAATGAAGAAAATGACTGTACATTGGGACATTGAAAGCTGAGCGAGCATTAAGAGCTAAGAGAAAGATCTTGGTTTTATATAATCAGCTGAAGCAATATACTTTTTAATTTGTTAGTAAACCAGGTTTTGATTATTCAGGGATTTTTTTTAAATGGTGCTCTCTTTTTTTATGTTTCTAAAGCTCTGTACCAAATTGGTTTTCGAGGAAGGTTAAATAATGCATGAGAGGTTTACCCAAATGCTCGTATTCTTGCATTTTATTAAGTACGAGAGGCTAGCATAATGTTTTATAATGCCTTAGTGGCAGTAATACTTCCAAGGCATAGTGTTTACATCTTAAATATTTAATACAAAGAATTATCTGTTTACTAACCTTTAAAAAAATGTCTTTTTTGAACCGACTTCGTGTCTGTGTAACTTTTTTGACAGTTTTATTGGAAAGTTTTGCTGTTATCTTCTGGGATATTCCTTGGTGCTCTTCCACTTGTCTCACTGGGTTATGACAAAATGTAGTCCTCTTGAAGACATCTAGACACGGAATGTTGCCATAATGCTTTAATGATACGTTTTTTAAAATGAATCTTTCACTGGCAAAGGGATTAGACTTCATGATCTCCAAGGTTCATGCCAATGATTGTTTTATTACTTTGTGAATATAAAAGTTTCCCCATATTCTATGAAAAAACAGAATGTTATATTTTTTTTTCTTCCATTCAGTTATGTCCAATTGTCAGAGACGGCAGTTTTCTTGGCAAGGTTTTTCAGAAATGGCTTACACTTGCCTCTTTCCTGAGAGAAAGTGACTGGTCAAAGGTCACCCAACTGGTTTCATGCCTAAGGTGATACTGGAACTCTCCGTCTCACGCTTTCTAGCCTGGTGAAACTGGCTCTTGCGATCATTAAATGTAAACAGAAAGGAACAAAACAATATTTTTGTTATAAACTCATCCTCTAAATTTTGGAGTATGACTCTTAATGGGATATTCTGTCTAGAAAAAAGTTTGTACCATTATGATATTCCTTTCAGAATAGATACCACATCCTGAATTTAGTAAAGTTGAACTCTACCTCTGTAGTTCTAAGTCATATAAATGTGATTTCCAAAAACATCTGATCATGCTAAAATTGACTGCAATAAATCTACCAATTTAGCACTTCAGAACAAGCTGCCCAAGTATTGTGCTTGACCGCTTGCCTCCTCTAGTCATCCTCTAAAGCAGGGGTCCCCAACCCCCAGTCCGTGGACCAGTACCGGACCATGGCATGCCAGGAAATGGACCGCGCAATCAAACAAAACCCTATCCATGGGATGCAGGCATGTGAAACCATGCCCTCCAGTCCACGGAAAAACCTCTCTTCTCGGAACCAGTGCCTGGGGCCCAAAAGGTTGGCGCTGCTGCTCTAAAACACAGGTGTCCAACCTTGGCAACTTTAAGATGGCTGGCTGGGGAATTCTGGGAGTTGAAGTCCACGAGTCTTAAAGTTGGCAAAGTTGGACACCCCTGCTCTAAAGCCTTTACTTCTGTTTGCAATTAACTGCAGCTGCTCATTTGCCCATTGCCCAAAATTGTTGATATTGCTAATTAAAGTTTAGAACAGCATTTCTGAATCTTGGCAACTTAAAAGTTGTGTGGATTCCAATACTCAGAATTACCCAGTCAGCCTGCTGCTATAACTTAAAAGTAGCTAAGCTTGAGAAAGATTGGTTTAGAGAAAGGCTTGAAGTGACCACATTTTCCTGAAGCAGAGTTGGCAAACTTCATAGTTTGAATATATCTGGAAAGCATTAGATAAGGAAAGAGACGATACTTAAGAGCCCTGTCATTAAAAATTGTGACTATTCTTTCCATGGTATCTTTGTAAAGAACCTGCTTTGAAAAAGATGTTCTGCTTTCTTCCTTTAGATGCGTACCACTAGCAAAGTCTCTGTATGGCCCGTAGGGCTAGTGGGAGGCCGACGCTACGAGCGCCCAATTGTGGAAAAAGGCAAAGTTGTTGGCTGGTATACTGGTTGGCGGGCAGGTAGGCCTTTCGCTATTGATATGGCAGGTGAGTATCTCTTCAGAATCTCAGCTATTGGGGTAGAATGGGCAGACTAGATATTAACACTTCTAGTTATTGAAGTAGTAAGTACAAGCTTGCAAACTCCTGGGTCTTATGGTGAGCAGAGTCACTTAGAATTCTGGTAGCTTTGGCTTTTAGAAAATGCTTATTTATCAGCAGCATCTGATAAAGGTTCAAGCAGACATTTGTAGAAGATGCTGGGATTAATAAACTATGGATTTTAATTTAGTAACTTTAACTGTCTGTTATTGTCAGGAGCACCCTGATAACATTCAATGACCTCTTTTAATGGATCACCATTCATCCCAGGTTTGTTCAATGAAAGCCTTCAAGTAACATTTTAGCAAAGAACTGAAGGAACAGCCAAGGTTACCAGGTTCACTTATATCCAGATGATATACAGAATTCCCTGCTCAATTCAATTCTGAATTGAACTGAATCAGACATCTTGGCCAGCACACCACAAAGCCCCACCAAAACCCAATTTTATTCTATCTGTGCTGATGCTTTTTTTTTTTTAAAGGCTCCCTAATCTAGAAACTGCCTTGCAAAGGAACATATTGTTGCCAATATTCCACCAAGAGGCCCTTGCTGTGACTTTTAAATGTAAAAACTGCTAGTTCATCAAAAAGATGAATAATTTTGCACAACTTGCCAGAAACACATGGTTAGAGTGACTCGTAGGCAGATAACAGCTTGAAACGCTTTGCGTAAGGGAGAAATTGACAATAGCCAGGAAAGCAAGAACAATTCAAAAATTAATCTTGTCAATCTTCAGCTGTATCACAGACTGCATAGTTCTAGCAGTTAGCCTGCATGCTTGGTCAGTCTCTTGTGTATATGCTAAAGGCATTTCAGGTGCTGTCTGAATTGCTTTTGATGCAGTCACAGATCTATGCTTGCACAACTCTAAAGTTTTGAATTTTGATTCATGGGAGTGTAGCTAGAAGAGTGATGAGCACAGAGGAAGGGGCCATACAGACAAATGATTTAGATTTCCTGCTTTGCAATTTATTCATGCATTGCTGGTGAAATGATTTCGCTTATTAAAAAACTTTGTATAAAATGCTTAGCAAATTAAAATAACAATAGTGGGAGAATTACTGGGTGTTACTTCACTCCAGCACCAGCTTCTGTACTTTTTAATTATGACTATTGAGCAAATTGAAATGGTCCAATGCCCTAAGCTACAGTTCATTTAATCATGTTGATTGAATAAACCATAATTTGCAGAATTTCCCCAACTTATATATTCTCCCATTCTTCAGGCTCTTGCTACAAATTATTCTATGGCAAGGATTCTATAAATGTATTTGTCTTCATTTAAAAATTGTTTATATTGCTTGTAAACTGCTTTGGGAAGATTGTTACATTGAAAGACAGGATATAAATAATCATAATAAATAAGTAATGTGCAAAGCCATAAAATACACTTTGTAAACAATGGTGGAATTTATGCAATATACTATGCCAAAATGAACCAAAATCACATTATGACCTAATTAGTACAATGTGTGAATCAGGTATATAGCTTGCATTCAGTCATAGAGGTGACTGTCAAAATTCTTAGATGGGATACTGGGTGAAAGCCAACTTGGAACCAGGTTGAATGTAGGCTGTTATATGCATCAATCCTGCATAAAGATGCCTTGGGGACTAGATTTGCATGACTTCCCTGATCAAGCTGCTCCCTTGGTAAGCCGATTTATCCCCTGTGCTAATGGCATTTGATAACTGATGGCCCACTCAACTGCCAGCTGAGTCCTTTGAGCCTCAATGAAGGAAGCTGATGGTGTTTGGAAGTACATACTCCTACCTTGTTCAGATGTCGTAGCCAAGGCATGAAGTCAGTTTAGCTCCAAAAAGTCCCAGGTTGAGGATAACATTGTCTACTACTAGGTTAGTTTCTACAACAAGGTTATGGAGTAGAAAGTTGGTGTTTTTATATAACACCTTACTTACCCTAAAACCAGGTAAACATATTGTTTAAACACTGTTGAACATAGCCATTTTGCATGTATATTTTGGGAGCTGTAACTAGTTGTGGCTTCCCATTAAAAAGACTCCCTCAAATTGAGCTCAATGCATGGGGATTTTTTTTTCCTTTTGGGCAGAGTTGTGAAGATGATTTGCTATAGACATCTTCCAGGATGTTTATAACACTATTTTTTTCAACAGCTCTAGAAAATTTCATTAGCTGCATATTATGTGCAGCAAAAACAATTGTCGCAGATTGTAGCTCAGATTTCACACATTAATTCCCATATTAGGTAGCTTGTTCATAAATGAAACCAAAGGCTATCTCGAACTTCCCACTCAGGACTTAACAGGGAAGAGTTACATTATTCTTCAAGTATCTAATTCTAATGCTTGTTATTTTTAAAACTAATGATTTTTAAAGATATATTTAACTCTTTTTTAAGTTTTTGAAAGCCAACTGGTTGCCTTCAGGCTGCCATTACCCTATACCTAATTCTAGTAGCAGCTTTATTTGAAAGAATGCGGACTACCAATTTGCCTGGGTAATGGCTATAAGGAATTCTGTGCGCAGTGAATAGGAGACTCAGTCAGAATGCTAAGAGTCCCATAATACCTTGAAGATGATAAAATAATGTTCATCAATCAGGAGCAACAGACTATTAGAAACATTTCCTTAATTTTTTTTCCTCCTACCCTTGTCAGTCCAATCACTTTCCTTCTCTTCCTCCATTAGCTCTGCTTTTCATCTTAATTTGGAAGTGGAATAAGTGCTACTTCAGAAAAACTAGTGAAAAACATCTATAAGAGATGGTGCAGTACTAAACTTTGCAGCCCCACATGATGCTGAGATGTTGCACAAGAGATTGTGCAATGTGTTACTCAGATGACAGTACTCCTTTATATTTCAGGTTGTTTCTAATTCATAATTCTTACAGATGGGTTTCATTGCGGCTAACAAAACGGATGCAAGAATAAAAATACTAACGAATGTAGGGAATCACTATTTTTGTTCTTGTATCTTTTAAGAACTTTGATTTTGAACAGCAATGGTATTTTCTAAAGATTGTAGTCTTTAACTGTGGTAAGCACCTTTTAAAACAGGGGTGTCAAACTTGCTGTCTGCAGCCCTTATGCGTCACCCCAGCTCCGTGAATGGGGAAAATGTTGCGAAACGTCAAGTGATGGCAACATGACACGGCGAGTTTGACACCCGTGTTTTAAAAGCAGCTCCACACCAATTTCAAACTTAAGAACCAACAGTTGCTGAGTGTCAAGGATCTCATCATATATGATTACTCTGTTTCAAATGTAATGTTCTTTCAAAATACATTAATTTAAATGGTACTTATGTTTGCCATACTCTTCACAATTAAGTTAAAAGCTTTAACAGAAATAACATTAAGGATGAAATGCCATTTTTATTTCAGAGCTGCACAAAATTAACTGGACTGTGGGTTAATAAGTTTTATTTTGGAGGATGGAAGGCAAATGGTTACTTTTCTAAAAGTAGTGAAGCCAAGACAAAAACTAGATTTGCATTTGCATTTAAAGTCAGTTAAGATAGAATGAGATTACTTTCCAATCATTTAATACTTTTTTTTAGTGTCTCATTCAAAAGTATAATTTGGTTAAGGTGTCAAAGTTTGCAAGTTGCAACTGAACAGAGAGGCACTCCTTGAAACAGATCAGCTTTTATTGAAAGGCAAGACTAACAAAACCAGAGATACTCTGTAATAAACGTTAACAGAATTACAGAATAACAGAGTTGGAAGGGAGGTCTTCTAGTCCAACTCCCTACTCAAGCATGAAACTCTATACCATTTCAGGTTGTCCAATCTCTTCTTAAGAACCTCCAGTGTTGGAGCATTAATTTTTCAGAACCTGGCTTTGGATCACTTAAGAATTACATCATTTAAGGATAGGTTATGTCGCATATTAAAAGTAGTGCTAATGTGGGCTTTGGTTTTAATGAAAATGAAAAAAATGCTCTACATGTAAATTCAGTCAGTCACATTTATTTTTGTTTTAACAAGTACATTTGCCTTCAGCTTAAATTTTAAATTAATTACAAAGATGGTGTCAGGGAAGAATCATTGATTGGTCTCACCTTTTTAAAATTCACATTTCCCCCTTTGCTCATATGGAAACTCTGTTTTATGACTGTCACTATTTACACTTTAACAAACCATGTAAAGTTGTTAAAACAGGTATGGAGGAACACAGCTTGTAACTTTTCAGAATAAAAGTGACCTATAGCACACCAGTTAGTTTGCATAAGTAACAACATGATAGACCATTGCATGATACCGAGTAAATACTTGGGAACTTATTTGAAATGGTAGGGTTAAACACGCCCTCGCAATTAATTCTAGAGTTCAATACAATGTTTATGAAATGATTTTAATTCTTTAATATTTGATTTCCGAAGGGTTTGCTGTAAGCCTTCAGGTGATTTTATCCAACCCCAAAGCTGTATTTAGACGCCACGGCTCACAACCTGGGATGCAGGAATCTGACTTTCTGAGGCAGATTACCACAATGGAGGAACTGGAGCCCAAAGCCAGCAATTGCACAAAGGTATCAGTGTTGTTATTTCCACAGTGGACATTAGTCAATTTGTGGAGAATCAATGCCAACTAATGTTTTTGTTCAACTTTTTCCAGGTTCTCGTATGGCATACTAGAACAGAGAAGGTAAATCTAGCTAATGAGCCAAAGTATCACCTGGACAATATCAGAATTGAAGTGTGACCTGTCAGCGTAAATGGGACATGCCATAATTAATGGATGCATCAGACATGCTTACCATATTCTCACCGTACAAATTGCTATTGTACAACTCTGCAGCCTAATGGAAGACTACTGGCAGATAGCTGAAGACGTGTCTACTTAGGCTTCACTTACTTTGCATGCATTTCTCTGTCCTGCTTTCATTTTCTAACTGTTCCCATTTCCTTTACATATGTTCAGTGAAGAGGTGGTAATGCACTGAAAAGTTATTAGTCTAAAAATAAAAATAAAAAATGAGAAGCTTTTACCCCGTGGCTTCCAGGTTTTATTCCTGAATTTAGAAAGCATTGTTTTTAAAGAATAGACACAATTCTTATAGAATAAAATAATTACACAATGTTTATGGATTTCTTTAATATAGGGAAGCAACCGCTTAGCAATATGAGGCACCATAAAATGTAAACACAATTTACTGGCAGAAACCTGTGTACAACTGCAAAGACAAAATTAAATATATAATTTGAGTTACCCTGTATAGTTGCTGTGCAGTACACTGATTAATCCTGTACAGATTCTCTGTCGGTCAGATCAGCTTTTTTTTTGACACAGGCAACTCGAACAGTGGAAAGAAAATTGATGGAACCCCAAGACCCTACAGGTTTATCTCTCTCTTGCAAGCCATTTTCCCTGTTCATCACATCATTATAATATCACAGTGAAATGAATGATGAAACAAAATCATTATCACACAAAGAAATGCATATTTCAATGATACAAGGTACATTCTTATTTATATAATTAACGTTTGGTTCATACAGTACCTTCTACAGGATTACTGGGTAATTTGCAAGGTGGAGTTTACATTTTAGAGATAGCACTAACATGATACCTATTTCCCTTATATGGAAACATTTGCTCTACAAGATAAAATTATTTTGAGTATGCAGTTGGTCACGTAGCTCTTCTGAAAAGTAAGATTTGCAAAATCAAAACATATTGTGGAATGGAAAAAAGCTGCCAATGTATTCAACTTGCTTTTCACTACATCAGAATTGAAGTCAGTACAGACCACAACACGGTCAGTTAAGATTACTTTTAAAATGAATGTTTGAAATTGGAGGAAGGGGTAGTGTACATGGATAGAACAGGGAAACCAGATGTATTTGGGCATGGAATGTTAGGTCTCTGTTTTGAACTTCTATTGCCTTTTCACTTCCAGAGTTGTGTACTGAGGGTTTGGCCCGAGGAACTTCCAGTCCATCCTGCCACTGTGTTGGGCGGTTGGCCAAAGCCCATCATATTGGAACTATTCAGTGTCATTCCAGCCATTTGCTGATTCATCTGTGAAACACACACACACACAAGACTGTGGTTAGGTGCAGTTATCAGAACATTCAAATTTTATACTGAAGCCCATTACTTCAGGATGGATAGATAGATAGACAGACAGACAGACAGATCGGTACAGATAGCTTGATGATCGGTACAGATATAGCTAGCTAGCTAGCAGATAAACAGGCAGACAGATAGATAGAAAGATACTGGCGTATTTGCTTACAACATTAATTTCTCACAGCTAAAGGTTTTTTTAAAATGCATTTAAGAAATGCATCCTAAATACAACCTTTTGAAAATGTCTGAGATTTGACAGAATAATATACTTTTATATATTAGGAAAATATAGGGGTAATGCACAGATCCATGTCTGTATCATGTTTTTCCATTAATACCCATAGGAAATAATCATGGCTGAGTGATCAATGTTGCAATTTCAGTAGCAATGCTAGCATGGAAAGTAATCCTACTTAGGAAACGGTTTCCTGCCCAGTTTATCAAAGCACTGAAGTAACAATCTGGTGGCAAGTGGAATGACTTTTAGTTAAAAGATAAATATAATTACATTCTGCGTTTCCAACATTTACATAATACTTACATTCCAGATAAAAAGATCAAATCTGGTTACTATGCATTTTAAATGCCTTTTATAAGAATGCCTGAGTGCCAAAGGAAAACCCCATGGCATGCCATAATTTCCACTTCACTGTCGAATATAATCGCGAGTAAAAGGATTTGTTCAAGTCTTAACTAGTTTTAACGTACCATTGCTGGGGTGCCAGTGAGATTGAAGAGACTGAAGTTATATAGATGCCAAAGCAAAGTAAATCGCACCAGTTGCCGGAAGTCGGGTGGTGCAAAAATTTAATGTAAAAAATTATTCAGCATGTAAATTATTCAAAAACTATCCACCCTATCAAGAGGTGGAAAAACAGAGGCCGGATTTTGCTGAATTTAAGAGAATGAGAGGAAACAAAAAAAATAACCCAGAGGAGCAGGATTGGAATGGAGTGCAAACGACTAGACACTGAGAAAGCACATTGTACTGCAAAAGGCCCCTCTTGCTCTGAAAACCTATTAACCTATTCTTGGATCAGATCTTGCTTTCCCATCCCTCTGGAGGCCTTTTCCAAAGGTATCCACCAGAAAGGAGGTTTGACTTGAAACCCTTATTAGCTCCAGCCAGCATAGCCCATCTTCAGGATATATGGACTTGGAGCATGGAAGAGACTGCATCTTCAAAGGGTTTGTATGTCACGTCCGGTCCTCCGTTCTCTTAAATTACAACTGGGTCAGGTACGAGAAGCTGGCTCTTAGAATCAAGGAGTGAAAAAGCACAATGAACAGACCCATTCCGGGAACCAATGTTAAAAATAAATAAATATTGAAATCATCACAGGCCGTATTAACACTGTAATTTGTACAGGTAGTCCTTGACTTACAACAGTTCACTTAGTGACCATTCAAAGTTATAACGGCACTGAAAAAAGCGGCTTACGATCATTTTTCACACTTATGACCATGGCGGCATCCCCGTGGTCACACGATTTACATTTGGATGCTTGACAATTGGTTCATATTTATGATGGCTGCAGTGTCCCAGGGTCATGTGATCCCCTTTTGCAACCTTCTGACAAAGAGAATGGGGAAGCCAGGTTCACTTAACAACCGTGTTATTAATTTTAACTACTTCAGTGATTCACATAACAAATATGGCAAGAAAAATCATAAAGTGGGACTAAACTCACTTAACAAATCAACAAATTTCTCATTTAACAACGTAAATTTTGGGCTCAATTGTGGTCGTACGCTGAGGACTACCTGTATAGTGACTACTCCTGCACTAGGCAATCTCAATCTCTCAATGAAAGTTGGAGAAGCCAACGTTTGCTGACTGGCTCCTATGAGGACACACCTGCCCTCTTCTTTTTAGGATTGTTCCCTTCTCATTACTTCCTATTTTTTTCTTTGCTTTCCAAGAAGTTTGCACACATGCATGCCTCCACCTCGGGGGGGGGGGGGGGGGGGGGGGGGGGGGGGGGGGGGGGGGGGGGGGGGGGGGGGGGGGGGGGGGGGGGGGG